>PVJN01011112.1:0-55064 GCA_004026805.1 Lasiurus borealis | reverse complement strand
TCTCTCCAGTGTTGTGCATGTACTTTATTTCATGAACTAGCAAGTCGTTATTGACCTTGGGCTGTAGAAGATTGGATATTCCCCATTTGCAGCAAATTCATGCTTTGCCCTTCTCCCTGTTCTACGTATGAAGGTCATCCTGTATATGGTCCTTTGGCTTCTTTTTAGAGTTCAGCCAAAGGGACGCACCAGTATTAGCTGAGACACTGGAGAAAGTGTCCATGACTGCACTTTTCCAGTGTCTGTGATAAAGTTCCTCTGTTCCAGTTACAGCTACATGTTTAACTGGGATCTAGTGACTATTTCTTATATTTATTGTTTCAGAACTAGGGACAGTGATAGCTTCCTCCATTGCTAGTTAGATTTTTATAGTCTCTATGTCGACTTTTGCCCCTGGAAACAAGTTCTTGTTATGAACAACCATCTTGGTTCCTTCACTCCACCCACATCACTGTAAATAGTGCCTTCATTCAACACTTTTCACTTTCACCTTTGAGTGTGCCTCTGTTTCCTGCTGAAATCCTGACTGATGCAGGGTCTATTGCTTTGATTTCAGCAAAGGGGCTATAATATGTTATTTTTCTATTAATAGAAGTTTTTTGTAGGAATAAGTGGATTCTTCTTGTCCTGTCACTTGGTCATTTATATCTTTTCACAGGTTGGCTTTTCAGGAAGTAAACACTAAGATGAAGTCTGGAGTGCAAGTTACTAATTAAGGATGAACACCTGTGAAAGGAAGGAGTATAGAGGCAGAGTTGGCCAAAAAAAACAAACTATAATGCAGGTCCTCAAAAGCCGTGAATAAGCTGCAGGAACTCTGGATTGAATATTACCTTTCAGAGATGTCTGGCATTAAATTAAAATGTCTGGGACTTTATATGTATCTTCCACAGTCAGTGAATGTCAGTTGCCTTAGAAAGAGAGTGATTAGACAGACACAGGAGCTCTCTGGAACTCCAGCAGACCCTGAGGACCTAACAGATACAGCTGTCTGCTCACTCTACACACTAGGTTGGAAAGCATGTTATTTCTTAAAGGTTATCTGAGTGGTATATCTTTATCACACAAGTAGCATACTTCTACTTAAATGTATATCATTATGCACATTCATAGGAATCCTATACAATAAAAACCTAATATGCTAAGTGCCCAGTTTTCCATTTAACCAATCAAAGCATAATATACTAATGATATGATAAGACCGCTCAACCACTCACTATGATGAGCACTGACCACCAGGGGGAAGATGCTCTGATCAGTAGGTTAGCTTGCTGCTGGGGTCCAGCCATCAGGACTGAGCAAGATGGGCCAGACATACCCTGGAGCCCTCCTGCAGTCCCTCCCTGGCTGGCCAACCTCTCGCATCCCTCCTCAGCCCCAATTGTGCACCAGTTGGGTCCGTTGACCGGGCCTGTACCCTCTTGCAATCCAGGACCGCTTGGAGATGTCAGGGAGCCAGTTTTGGTCCAATTGCACAGGCTAGGCTGAGGGACCCCATTGGTGTACGATTTTGTGCATTGGGCCTCTAGTACCAGATAAAATATAAGACACCCAGGCCGAGACCGGTTTGGCTCAGTGGATAAAGCATTGGCCTGTGGACTGAAAGGTCCCAGGTTCGATTCCGGTCGGGGGCATGTACCTTGGTTGCGGGCACATCTCCAGTGTGGGGCGTGCAGGAGGCGGCTGATAGATGTCTCTCTCTCATCGATGTTTCTGACTTTCTATCCCTCTCCCTTCCTCTCTGTAAAAATCAATAAAATATATTTAAAAATATATATATATATATGTATATATATATATAAGACACCCAGTCAAATTGGAATTCCAGATAAACAAAAAATACATTGTAGTATATGGCTCATGCAATATTTGAGAGACCTTTAAAAATAACAATGATTTTTTATTATCTAAAATTCAAATTCAACTGGGTATTCTGGTGTGTATTTTGTTTTATTTTATTTGTTGTTTGGTGTTTTGTTTTCAAAACGAGGAAACCCTAATTAATAATCAGGGTTTATGAAAATCAGTTTCACATACTGTAATGTTTAAAAAATTCAGTCTCTAGAATTGGACTGCATTAAGAGCTTATCAGACTGTATCAATTTAGAGTTTACCTGTTTTATTTAGATTCTGATTCAGATTCCGTGGTTATAACCAAAAAATCTGATGGGATTATTTCAGAGAAGCCCATTAGTAACAGTTTAATTTTAGACAAGTTATTTAATCACTATGTGCTTCAGAAAATTCATCTTTAAAATGGGGGAAATAAGAGGTCTTAATTCATAAACTCTTTTGAGGACTGAATGAGTTAATAAAATAAATTTAAAATTTAGTGGCACAAAGTAAGTACTCAATAAATGCTAGAAATTACAATTATTATTTTCATTGCATCTTTTCTGTTACACTAACACAATGCCAATTGATATATTTTTGCACAGTGCTATACCATGCCCAACTATGAAGGATTCTCTATTATCTAAAATATGGAGTACCAGGTAGGCATACACTATTCCAAAATACTATAAAGCCCTTAGGAATAAGGCCTTGAGAAAAAGAAAATTCTGGTACAATGTGGCCCAGAATTGATAATGAAATAATTGAACAGAGATAATTGAACAGGTTTATAGAGATTGTAAAATTTAAACCAGATCAGGAAGAAAAAACTATGATTTTGACACATGAAGAAGATGGAGAAGCAGAAACACACTTATAAAGGAAGAGCAATCACATTTTTACCTAAAATGTAAACTAGCTAGCATTCTCTCTGAATTTCCTTAAATAGATGAGAAGACACAGAAAATAGAGAAATATAATATTACCAAAACTAACATGGCAAACCACTCATGGAAACATCTGGGAAGAAGTGAACATAGATTGACTGAAAACCAGTTAGAAATACTTCATGCTTTCTTTCCTATTGCCAATACCTCATCTCTCTTAGAACTTTTATTTAAAATAAATTTTAATTTTTGGTCCATTTGTTTTCACATTTTACTGGTCATGAAAGTGGTAATCCAATGTCTGTGGGTTTTTAAAATTTGTTTGTTTGTTTGTTTGTTTTTAGATAGCTATGCTCCACAAGGGTGGTTGTTAATTTGGCCATAGGCCTCAGATCTCCCAGTTACTTTGTGAATATTTCTACTTTCTCAAGATTTCCAAATTCTTTGATGATTCACTAGGAAGACCCGAGGGACTTAAACATATGGTTGTACTCACTTCTGACACTTAGAGTCACAGCTGGGATCAACTAAGGAAAAGAAACAGGCAGTCTTCAGGAATCTGTGTGCAGATTCGTCATGATCTCCTCCTCCTATCATGGGTCACAGAGAGTACACCCATCCACCAGCAGTTCAAAGGCAGTGATGCCTGTGTGATGGTTCTCTTCTGGAAAACCTGTTTGAGACTGACAAAGTAGAGTTTGCAATAGGGCAGGTCACACAGGCATTGTTTGTTTAGCAACTTTGAAGATTTTAGTTTTTTTTTTAAAAAAAAACGTTCAAGGTTTTCACTGTGAATTACATTGTTTGTACAAATAATTATTATGATCTCTGAATGCATAGTAATCTGGCCACTCAGTGTATATCTTATATAATAAAAGGCTAATATGAAAATTGTCCTTTTGACCAGGAGTTCGACCAGAAGGCAGGTCAGCCAACGGCCCATATACTCTCACCCTGGCCAGGCTGGCCGGACCCCCACCCATGTATAAATTCATGCAGTAGGTGACCCCCTACACACACACACACACACACACACACACACACACACACACTGAGTGGTCAGATTATTATGTGTTCAGAGATCACACAGTATTATTATTTAGGTAATATTTCAGAAGCCAAGTTCCCAGACAGAAGCCAAGGGCCAAACTTGTAAAAGGTAGTCTACAGCCTCCTAGATCAGTGGTCGGCAAACTCATTAGTCAACAAAGCCAAATATCAACAGTACAATGATAGAAATATCTTCTGAGAGCCAAATTTTTTAAACTTAAACTTCTTCCAATGCCACTTCTTCAAAATAGACTTTCCCAGGCCTTGGTATTTTATGGAAGAGCCATACTCAAGGGGCCAAGGAGCTGCATGTGGCTCCTGAGTTACAGTTTGCTGACTACTGTCCTAGGGTAAAGTTTTTCTGCACAACCAGTATGTGAGCAAAGGACAAACCTCACACCAAGCCCACGCTGTGTGAGTTCAAGGGCTGGGAGTGGATTGAGCCCTGGAGTGGAGAAAATCTAGCATTAGCAATCCTCACTCCATAAGACAATTCTTCGGATTATGACTTCATTCATTATGCTTCAAGGACAGGTGAAGATATCTCCTAAATATTTATTGGGAAGCAACCGCCAGAGTTAATTAGTTCCTGCATTTTTGGTCTCAGCTATTAATGTGGTTGTACTTTTGAGGGCACTTGGGCCAGAGGCAGAATTGCCACAGTGGGGAGGCAGATGGTTTATCCCAACATAATGGTGGTAGATGATCAATGGAAGAACTCTACATGTCTTTCCCCTAAGTTTTTCCTTTTACAGTGGGTCTTATTCCTCCCATTACCATCACAATACTTTCAAAGCAGCCATGCATCACCCAGGGATTTCTTGTCATTTGTTCCTTTTCCTAGTGGTTTCTCTCTGAAGTTTCTCTGGGATTTCTCTCATGGCTGTCATTCAGCAGTCCTACCACTTCAGTTTCCTGGTAGGAACTAGATAGAACATTGTAAAACAAATTTTCTCTGTTTTTCGAGATTAAAACTCATTGTAACTCCTTGAAAAATACAGATAAAGACAAAGGGGAAAGAGAAAATGAAAACTCATGCCCAACTCTACAGTAGAGAAGTAATCACTGTTAATGTGTGAAAGATCTTGTCAGTAAGTTTTTCTCTTCTTGTGAGAGCCTTTTTTTTGCAGTGTAATACTAATGCCAGCTTACCCTTGGTCTACTGCTAAGTGATGGATCATCTAAAGATGGTGAAATATATAACTATTTCTAATTGAAATCTATTTATATATTGGGTGAAGGTACCTTCAGAGGAAGAATATAGTGTGACTATTTTGGAGGTAGCAGTAGAAGGAGTTAACTGCTCAGGAAAAAAAAAATAGAATGAAAGCGAAGTAGATATAAAAATACTAACTTAACACTGGCCGGTTTGGCTTAATGGATAGAGTGCAGGCCTGCAGACTAATGAGTCGCAGGTTTGATTCCAGTCAAGGGCACATGCCTGGGTTTCGGGCTCAATCAGGAGGCAGCCGATTAATGATTCTCTCTTATCATTGATGTTTCTATCTCTCTCCCTCTCCCTTCCTCTCTCAAATAAATAAAAATATATTAAAAAAAATGTTAACTGGATACCACTGTCCAAATCATAAAGTGGGGGGGGAGGGAGGTTCTGGCCATAATATGGAATTGATCTGTAAAATCTACATTTGTATTCAGTGTCTCTTATCCTCTTTTCTGAGAACTATGGAAGGTACAGGCATACTATAATAAATATTTTCCTAAAATGCTGAAAAAGCTATTACACTGAACTATAAAACATTGCTGTCCAATCAATATGGTCTGGAAACACACTGGGAACACAATGGTTCTTTGATTCTATCTTCCTGATACCCTCAGTCACAGGCTACCTTAGAGCTTTGTCATCAAGAGGTTCAAGAAATCAGTGCTGATAGGATCCTGTTCTTTCTGGTTTGCAGCTAAGTAGCCAGCAGTGGGGAAATGCAGTGCCTACTGTGGCTGGAGACAGAGACGCATGGTGGAGCAATCAGATTGGAGTCCATGTACACTGGGTCTGAGGCACCCAGCAATTAGCAACAGTATCCACTGGCCTGCTGACCAACAAGAGCCCTAAACACAAAAATGGTTATGCTCAGTGCCTATTAGAAAAAACTAAATCACTTCTTGAAAAAGCAGGAGACACTTAGCAATATCCGGCTGGCATTAACTTGCTTGTGAGTCCAGTCTATGGTAAGTGGTGGGCTTATATTTCTAACAAGGCAAACTATTTTAAAAGATGAATTGGAATTGCATGGGGTTCTTGGAATATGCTGTCTATACAAGTGTAGGGTCTCAGTTTTAGATGAGATGTATGAAAGTAAGGAGAGTTTGCCCCAGAATTCTAGTTGAATTGGGGCCATAGGCTAGGTCTCCTGAATCTCAAACAAAGAAAATTTATTTTATTCTTTAGTGTTTCATATGAGATGTCTTGCTCTGTTATGGCCGAGCAGCAATGTGCTCAACTATTCTCAAGTGATGTTGTAAGGTTGCAAAAATCAGGATTGGGCTGGAGTTAACACAGCTCAGCTTAAAATCATATCCCCCAGTTACATCCTGTCATTGCAGTCTCAGGGTTGAGAACAGAGTGAAAACTCCCAGGGTGCCGTGACCTAGGTGCAGGCCGATAATCTTGTGTAACAAGACAGCCTGTAGCAAAATTGCAACAGGAGACATGGTCCCGATGTCTCCAGAAACTAACCCAGAGATAACCACCAGCCGCATTCTGTTATTGTAAATATGCAGAGTGCCGTTAATCTTATGTAAAGGTCACCGGGTTCTCAGAAGTCTTTGTTTGAAGTCTTTGTTTCCAGACTACTATAAGAATACCCTGTAACTTGGTTAGGGGCTCTCAGCCTCTGCTCTGCTTTCAGAGTATGTTGTGAGCCCCAGCATGCTGGTGAATAAACCCTTTGCTGTTTGCATGAGAGCGTCTCTTGGAGGCTTCCTTTGAGCGGCGAGCATTTCGACCCTAACAATGTAAAGAATTGAATCTAATCTATACTAAAAAAAAAAAAAAACACACACACACACAAAAAACCTTCAATTAAAGAACTATTGTTTATATTGACCAGTTATTTTATTTATAAATGATTTTCAGGGTATTACCTTTTCCCTCCTCTCTTTACTTCCTTTTTTGTTCATTTGTTCTGTTTTCCCTCTTAATTCATAGTCATATTATGGTATAATTCATTTCAACTAAATGCAGTGCTTCAGAAATGAAAGAAAGATAATGGTCTGAGGTAACATTGAGTCAGTGAAAAATAAATAAGAGCAGCAGAAAGATAGTAAAAACTTTTTCTACTTTTATGGAATCTCTAACTTAACAGAAATGTTTTGTTTTGTATAATTGTATTTCATTTAAGACTACATCTAAGTATAAAATTAAATTTCTAAAGATAAATATTTATAGATGTTATGGAAACTGAGGTAGGAGAGATTAAAAAAGATGGAGAGAGAAGGGGAGAGAGAATAAAACAGAGCTTAAATTACCTTTTGAATTCTGGAACAAAAGTATTAATGAAAGAAATTTTAAAAAATTACAGACCAACACCTTGGTGACTTGACAGATAACTAATGTTTTTCTACTGTTTGATATGTGTTATAAATTGATCTACATTTTTAGATAAAGAAATTTGATAGAGAATCTAAGATGGCGGCATAGGTAAACACCTACACTGCTGCCTCGCACAACAATTTCAAAACTACAACTAAAAGATAGAACAGACATCATCCAGAACCACAGGAAAGCTGGCTGAGTGGAAATTCTACAACTAGAGGGAAAGAGAGGGGCTCTCAGAGAACCAGAGGAGCTGCAAAAAGCTGAGGTACGGAGACATGCGCGCTGAGAGAGCAGGTACCGGAGTACCTGGCTAGTTTTTCTGGCAGGAGGGAAACAGAGACTATCAAAGGCATTGAACCCCTTATCTTAGGACACTAAACACCAGATCCAGCCGAAACTCACACGGGGGTAGTTTGGACTGTAAAAAGGGAGAAGTGCATGGAAATTTAGGGGAGTCGCAAAAGATCAGAGGGCTGGTGGAGGGCACAGCACTATGCACAGAGGACAGATTGCTGATTGTGCCGCTGGCTTTTGCAAGTGGGCGGGAGACAGACCCTCCCAACTGTGCCACTTCTGACTCCACTAAGCCCCAGTTTCGGGTGAAACCCTGGGGACCTCTAAACTCCTGTGGTCCTGGTGTGCAGGGAAGCTGGAAAGGCAGTGACCTGGAGGCACTGCAGGAGCCCGCACACAAGGACCACTCCAGCAATTACCCAGTCACGTGAGACTCAGGGGCCGTGGAGAGTGGGCCTACTGAAAGGGAAAGCAGTCTCTTAAGCCCTGAGACTCCACCCATCCCAAGCTCAACAGAGAGGCTTCTGCGGTTTTGAAAGTCTGATATCATAAGGCTGAATCCAACAGAATTTCTCTGGGCATAGTGAAAATGCCAAGACAAGGGAAAGGATCACAAACAAAAGAAATGGAGGAAAAGAAATGACTGGATATAGAGTTCAAAACCACACTTGTAAGTTTTTTCAAGATTATCCTAGAAAAGTTGGATAAAGTTAGTGAGAGCCAAGAGGAGATGGAAAAGGACCAACTAGAGATGCAAAAGATTCAACTAGAGATGGAAAAGGTCCAACTAGAGATAAAAAAGGACCAACTAGAAATTAAACATACACTGATTGAAATAAAAACTATTATACAGTCCTAACAGTAAGGCAAGACTAAAGTAAGGCAAGAATCAAGTCAAAAATTTGAAATATAAAGAAGCAGGAAACATTCAACTGGAAAAGCAAGAAGAGAAAAGAATCCAAAAATGTGAATATAATGTAAGGAGCCTCTGGGACAGCTTCAAGCGTACCAACATCAGAATTGTGGGGGTGCCAGAAGAAGAGAGAGAGCAAGATACTGAAAACCTATTTAAAGAAATATTGACTGAAAACTTCCCACATCTGGTAAAAGAAATAGACTAACAAGTCCAGGAAGAACACAGAACTCCATATAAAAGGAATCCAAAGAGGACTACACCAAGGCACATCATCATTAAAATACCAAGAGCAAAAGACAAAGAGAGAATATTAAAAGCAGCAAGAGAAATTAGTTCATTACCTACAAGGGAGCACCCATATGACTATCAGCTGATTTCTCAACAGAAAGGATGCAGGCCACACGGGAGTGGCAAGAAATATTCAACGTGATGAACAGCAAGAACCTACAAACAAGAATACTCTATCCAGCAAAGCTATCATTCAGAATTGAAGGGCAGATAAAGAGCTTCACAGAGAAGAAAAAGCTAAAGGAGTTCATCCACTCCAAACCAGTAGTATATGAAATGCTGAAAGGTACTCTTTTAGAAGAGGAAGAAGAAAAAGATAAAAGACAAAAAATTATGAATAATAAATACATATCTATCAACAAGTGAATCTAAAAATTAAGTGAATTAAAAATTTGATCAACAGAAAAAACTGGTGAATATAATAGAATCAGGTGCACAGAAAGGGAGTGGACTGATAATTCTCAGGGGGAAAGGGGTGAGGTGTGTACAGGGAGAGCCTGGACAAAAATCATACACCTATGGATGAGGTCAATGGGAGGGAGGTAAGGGTAGAGGGAAGGGTGGGTGCTGGGTGGAGGGGTGCTATGGAGGGGAAAAAAGACAAACAAATGTAATAATCTGAATAATAAAGATTTAATTAAAAAAAAAAGAAATTTGATAAATTATTTTTGTTTCCAGCCCATTTTTCTCCATTTGACTTTCAACTTATATGCAAGCCATTTAGGAGTGCCGTCACATGTCTACTTATTTTATTTATTGATTTAGGTCCCTGATAAAATCTACTTTTTAAGAGGGCAGTCAAGATTACTTAAGCTAGAAGCTTCACATTTTATCACTGAACAAATCTATGTCCTGGTTTTTAATTCAATAAGATATTTCTTACTATTAAAGATACAGAGTTATAAATATTTCATAATAAATGAGAAGACCATTTTATCTTTCTGGTATTAATTAGTGGGCTAAAAATACATTCAACTCAGAAAAAAACAGAAGCACAAGAGGTTTTTGTGAGATTTCTATAAATGTCTCTGTATAGATTTTATAAAAATATTTTTATAAAATTATTACTAAATTTTCAACAAAAAAATTGACCAAATTAATTTTTAAAATAAAAATAAACAAATGAAGAAAAGACAAAAAAATCATGGGAACACATAATTAACATTATATTGGGAATATATATACATATATATGTATATGTCTATAAATATATGTTTAATTTTTAATAGAATGATTAAATATTCTCATGGAAAGACAAGCAGAAAGATATACAATGAAACTGGAAAAAAGAGTCTCCTGCTTTATTTAGGTTACTGCAATAGGTGAATCTGTGCAGACAGTCAATCCGCATGATCACGTTTTCTGGAGCAAATGGCAGTGAGAACAGAAGGTGCCACTAAGGTAAATGAAGCGTTGTCAAGCAGGCGCGGATTTGCAGACAGGTGATGGCAGAGACTCAATTCCATTGTGACAGAACAGTGTTTTGTTCACCTATTATAACCATTTCCTGTTAAAGGAGATTTAGATTCTCACATGAGCATTCTTGGCAAAGTGCTACGAAGGGTATTATAATAATCCGATCTGGAAGCGTTTAAGGCAAGGACTGAATGCACACCGACTCAGGATAAGCACAGTCAGAACTTGGCGGCAACAAAGACTCCAAAACAGGCGGAATGAAATGAATTGCATCTTTCAAAAAGATTAACTCTCTTCCTCGTTGATGCACTGTACTTTTGACTAAATAGACTATTATAAATTATCATTTACTTTGATACTTTAATATTAACTTATGAGAAGCTAAACATTATAATTCAATTTAAAGATAAATATCACATGACCTCACTCATTTATGGTATAAAATGAACAACAGAAACTGATGAAAAAAAAAAATAGAACTAGAGCCCTAACCGGTTTGGCTCAGTGGATAGAGCGTCAGCCTGCAGAATGAATGGTCCCAGGTTGGATTCTGGTGAAGGGCACTTACTTTGGTTGTGTGCACATACCCTGTGGGGAATGTGCAGGAGGTGGCTGATCAATGTCTCTCTCTCATTGATGTTTCTAATTCTTTATTCCTCTCCCTTCCTCTCCGTAAAAAATCAATAAAATATATTAAAATAATACAACTAGAGTCATAGAAGCATCTAACAGACTGTCCAACCTATGAGGGAAGGTAATGGGGATGAGGGAATAAGAGATCAACTAAAGGACTTGTATGAAAGCATATGAGCATAACCAATGGACACAGATGGGAGGGGAAGATAGGGGAAGGGTATGCACTGAGAGGTGTAGATAGCTGGAGAGAGGTCAATGGGGGTAAAAAGAGACTTATATACTTTAAACAATAAAGAATTTAAATTATAAACAAAATGAAATGAAAAGGCAAAAGAGAAAGCTGCAAAATGTGTACTAGGCTATTCGATTAGGAATGTGGATCAATTTAGGTTTAAAAAATAAATACTCTATTCTGGTATATGAAATCATAATTTGACATCTGTGAACTCTAGTGTGTGCTTATTACCCAAAGTCTAGCTATTAACCAATGTTATCTCAATAAATTTAACTTAAAAATTGGCAAACAACATACACAAACCATATAAATTTCATTTAAAATGAAAATTAGACATCATTGCTTGTAATAAAATAAATTGAAATGTAAAAAAAATCAATATATTTTAAAGGAAGAGTATATTCCTCCATTCCAGGAAGTCTAAGAATGTGTACCTTTTAGTAAGTGATCCAATATCGCTTGATTGCCAATAACATAATTTAAATGAATTGTGTTTTTATCATTTGTATATTACAGGACATTAGGAGTCAGCATTAGAAACCTCTTCAGAAATGCAGTAGATATACCTATGTGACTTCTGCCTCCTATTCACCAGCTGCAACTTAGAAAATATAAAATGTATCTTAAAGGTAATCTTCCGGATAATAGGGAGCATGAATTTCTTTCCATGTTGTTCCCATTAAGACTTCAAAAATTATTTGAAACAGATAAAACCTATAATGAACATTTTACTGTAGAGTATTTCTACTTTTTCCATTACCAGTTTAATAATCCCAAGAATGTATTTGTTTGCCTGAATTGTCCCTGGGTTGGGCAAATGTGTTGCACTAATATTTAGCTGCTATCATTTTAAAACCATAGTCTATATTTCCCTCAGGGACCACTAAGCCACTGTTCCACCTGTTTTTAGTTCTCTTATATCCAGAATATTTGATTTTTAAGCAGCTCCATTCCTTATTCCATACTCTGTCTACCTGTTCATTCACCTCACTTGTCTTCTACATTATCTGACTTAATCTACTCACATAGGCTTATGACTATGTTTGTAAATGAAGCTACATGTCTGATTGACCAATATACCTGATTCTGAAAATACATACACGTTATTTTTTACAAGTTTCTTTTGCCAAGTTCATGTTTATCTGTACATTGATCTATATGATTATCAGAAGATAGGACTCTGTGTATGTGTGTGTGTGTGTGTGTGTGTGTGTGTAAAAGGTTATATGGTTATGTTTGGGTAAGAGAATGAAAGAAAGCAGACATGAAAATATGTAAAAGTGAAACTATTGGATGGTGATCATGTTTTTACTAAGATTTTATGAAACAAAATAAGGCCAAATATAGATTTGGTCAGCTGCATGCAGCTGCTGACACCCAGGGATGTTTAATGCAGAGTCTTCACTCTCAGATATAAATAAATACTTAATTGTAATATTAGTTTTAAATAATTATCATTAATCTAATATTTGTAGTGAATGTTTCAGTTTCTCTCCCAAATTTGCTTCATATATATATATATATGTGTGTGTGTGTGTGTGTGTGTGTGTGTGTGCAAAATTTAGTAAAATAAGAATGACAAAAACTTCTATGATAAAAACTTTGACCTGCTACCAAGAGCATAGGAATATACACATGTTAATGTATGATCAACAATATAAAAATAAAATTAATTTATTTTACTTTTTTCTCTATTATTTTATCCAAACAATTATAAATCTTCATTTTCCTTAGATATCTAATTCTTGGATTGTATCTTCCCATTTATCATGCATTCATATTGAATGCTGAAGCCAGTAATCCTTGGGGCAATTGCTATGGGCATATCTTGTTAAAATGCCAAGAAAATACATCAAATGAATAAATCAATGCCACAAGAATGATACTTAGAACCTGGATTGTAGCAACGATATCCTAAAGTGCCATCTTTCAGCTGCCCATTGTATCACAGGGGGTCCCGGGTCAGTGGGCAACTCTCCACACCATATGTGTACCACATCAGAGGCCCAGAGACAAAATGCAGATTAATTTTTGTGAAACAGTAACCAAAGCATGAATCCTACAGCTCTGTTCTTTCCAATTTTATATGCATTTTGAAACAATTTATCTTTAAGCCATTTAAACTAAAACAGTGGGGATAAGGTCAGGTAAACATAACCTCTTGACTACACACTATTAAATCCTACTGTGTTAAGAAGAAATATAAATATTTATAAATATATTCACATTCACTCAAATTTGAAAAGAGAAGTGTGTATCCTACCCTCTCCGACAAGGCCTGTGAAAGAATAAAAATAAATTGTGTTAATTGGGACACTTTTATGTGTCTGCAAGAACATGTCTATGCCCTAGAATTCTCTAGCTCCTCATCCTCCAAAGGCATTTGTTAGAGTCCTTCTCTTTTGCCTATACACATGGAGGAGAGAAGAAATATTTAGGTAGGGGGAATATTGCAACACCTTTTAAATCATATTTTATTGACTAACACTATTTCTCCCTAAAGCAAGACTGTCCAGATATAGGAGAAGAATAACAATTTATAGTTGGCTTTTTGTGTCCCCAAGGAAAATTTGATACTATTGTGATATTTGTATAGATAAGGATAAGGAGACACCATGCTATATTAAAAGTAAACTGAGTGTTTCAGTGCAGGCTCTCATTGGAGTTCATTATTTTCATCCTGGTGATGTGACTTCATATGAGGACTAGATTTTCATATCTCTTTTATAAAGAAAGCATCACCTTATAAAGTATTGAATATAGTATGCACTCATAGTTGTCATTAAATAAATTCCATTGGTTCTGATAGCTTCTTTATTTCATTTCATTGTTCCTGTTATTTGGTTGGTCAGGTAAAGAAGAATTTTCTGACTTTGGCAATATTCTCTGTGTCAACAATTGAGCTGTGGAGGCAGCCATCTGACTATGAAATTTCCAGCTGATTCTAATACCATGGTATGTGTTTTCTGCCTATGGGGATGAATTCCATTATTATGGAAGCTGCATTTAGACTGATAGGGTTACACAGGCAAGCAAGTGAACATAAGTTTTAAACTAAAAACATGAATTAAAGATGGTTCACTGGGTTTTGATGTTCAAACAGCCAATGAGTATGAAACAAAGAAAAGGATATGGAGTTTGATCTCTTGACTTCAGTAATCATTCATTCTAATCTTGAATTGAACAATGGGCATTAGTACCACTATAAGCTAAGAAAATATTAGATGGTCATTACAAATATGTGTACATTTTCTGCTTTCAAGGCATGTGAGATAATTCAGAAGGACAGCTGTGTACAGAAGCAATTTCAATGTGGGTTAGAAAGTGCATGAACAGATAAGCGTGAGGTCTGTGGGAGCGGGAAAGAGGTGTTCCTTCTATTCTCTGTAGGAAGACAGTGAATGACTAACTCTTACAGAAAAGATGGCAACTGAACTGTGTTGAAAAATCCCCAGTCTGATCCAATAGACTTATAATCAACCACTTCACAATTGTATTCCACGGTACATATACATATATAACATATTATATATGTACATATAATATATGTATATGTACAGTGGTACCTCCAGCTACGAGTGCCTTAACATACGAGATTTTTGAGATATGAGGAGCCATCGAGTGAGCGATTTTTGTTTTGAAATACGAGCAACATTTGAGATAGGAGTAATCACGAGGATCAGCCGGCTGCACACGACCCACCAGTTTACCTCGACTCCAGTGTCTCATAGTTTCCCATGACTCAAGGTTATGGAACGAATTAAACTCGTATCTCACGGTACCACTGTATATGTATATGTATATGTATATGTATATGTATATGTATATGTATATGTATATGTACTCAGATGAGGCATAATATATTGAAATATTTATGTGGCAGCAAATTGTCAGAAGTTATACCCACTAAATGTGAACAACCATGAGGAATGACAATCTAATTCTAAAATATACCAAATTTGAAAAAAAAAATATTTTGCAACCTATAGTCAGTCCTTTCTAGCAAATTTGAGAAAACAGTACAAAACAAAAATGTAGTTTTTGCTACCAGAGGAAGATATCCCTATTCTATTGTTCTGTGGCTATGAAACTCCTAGATGATTAAAGGCACTGTGGTAGTAATTATATTTGCTATTAAAGAGTAGCTGTTGCTGAGTTTCAGATATGTTTAAATCTATAGCTGAGAGATGTTTCATACACTCATCCTTCATTTATTTGAGCATCATCCTGTAGCTACCATGGTCTTATGAAAAGAATAATAAAGAATTAGGAAACTTGAATGGGGGGGAAAGTAAGACCTATGTAATATTTTCACCAATATTTTTTTTTAAATGTTCAGGAAACCTGAGATATATTATTGTGACCTTTAAACACCAGGATAATATATCTGGATCTTAATTTTCTTATTAATTAATTATAAGTAACTTTTGAAAATTAATGGATAAGATTGTGTTACAATATAATGATATAGTAATTAGCAATATAAATTTTAAAGTTTGTAAGGACAAGACACAGTGCAGTATAGATTAAAGATTGGAGACTCTTCAAAGAAAGGTGAAAACTAATAGTTCACATAATTTATATATATAAAACCATATATTGCATGTTTCTCTTTTATTAGTGTAGATATATATATATGTATATATATATATATATAAATGTTTCTTTTATTAGTGTAGATATATATGTAAATATATATATATATATATAAATATATATCTACACTAATAAAACAGAAACATGCAAATTGACCATCACTCTACTATGCCCACCAGTCAATCAGAGCAAGTATGCAAATTAATCCAACAAAATGGTGGTTAATTTGCATACATAGATATGGAATGAAGACTGAAGACAGTATAGATGGAAGAAGGGAAAGCAAAAAGTGGGGCATTGTGGTGGCAGTAGGAGGAAAAGCACGGGGGTGCAGCAGTGGGGCAGCAGCTTCGGGAGGGAAAGTGTGTGGGAGGTGGCAGCTGTGGGAGGAAAAGCTCTGGGCGGCAGTAATGGGAGAAAAAGTGTGGAGTGGGGGGAAGCTGTAGCAGGAGGGAAGGGAAAGAACATGGCAGCTGGGGCAGAAGGGAAAGTGTGGGGGGTAGTGGTGGTGGTGGCAGCTGTGGGAGGGAAGCCCCGCTTAGGTGGGCTTTGCTCAGACTACAGGAAGCCCTGTTCTTGCAGGAATCTTCCTGCCAAGGGGCTAAGTGACTAGCCAACCAGCCAACCAGCTGACCAGCCAACCATCCGGTAGCTATTATGTGCACAGACCACCAGGGGGCAGATGCTCAACACATGCGCTGCCAAACTGAGGTGACTTGGCAACTGCGGTTCTCAGGTGATGCATCTGGAACCAGAGAAGAGGGAGCTCAATTCTGGGGTGCATCACCCAATAAGTGCCCTCTTGCAATCTGGGACCCCTAGGTCAGAGAGCCAGTTTCAGCCCAGTCCTCACAGGCCAGGCCGAGGGACCCCACTGGTGCACAAATCTGTGCACCAGGACTCTAGTTTAATATATGTAAAATATTAGAATAGCTTCCTTATTCTGAGAAATAATCAGCAACACATGTTTCAGGCATTTTTCATACTAACTCTAATTTATTCTCATAACAACATCAAAATAGAGGCATTATCTATATCTATAATAATAAAAGCATAATATGCAAATCGACTGGAAGGCCCAATAGTGGAATGACTATTGGGACAATCTTCCAGGCAACCTTCCGATAAAGCTGAAGCTGTGATGGCTGAGGCATTGCTGGGAAGGCCTACTTTTGCATAATTTCATGCATTGGGCCTCTAGTTTTCAATACATATAGGCCTGAGAGTTTAAGTAATTTAAACACTTAAAGTAGCATAATATTTATAGAGTAATGTTATCTGTACTCTTTATCCAAGTAAAGGATAGAGAAGACAAGTTCAAATCACCTAGGAATATTTTATAAATTTTGGGCTTCCAATTTGATACATTTTTACAATCTTCAGGGTTTGGAAGTCAGGTGAATTTAATTTGAAAATTTTCCCCAGTTCTTTGTAATATAGTCACAGTTATTCTTCTAAAACTGCACACTTATCCTTAAAAAGATAGTACTAAAACATATGGGTTAATTATTACCAAGAAGTAATGCTTTAGAAAGTGATCCATCATAGCGAAAATTTCTTTAATGGAAGCTTCTTAGGTATTTTTGCACATTCTTAGATATTTCGCACTGCTGCATTTTGTATTAAATGCAGCAGTCATGCAGTGTTTACTTGGCCCTGCATGTGACAAATACAAAAGGACACACATACACTAAAATAAAAATCACATGACCTCCTTATCACAAGGAATCATTCAATATACACTCTTTTTGGAAAAGTCCTTTACCTCAAAGTTGTGTAGATTCAGTAAGGAAATTTATTAAAGATTGAACCTAAATTTCAGAACAAAAACGATGATCCCACCAGTATGTCTAAACTTTAAGCACATGTATTTGATTACCTAGAATCAGATAGATTGGATGAGGTAATAAACTCATGAAGTCCTATTGGTTTAACACAGAAAGTTTAATTTTTACTTAGCAACCTTGTGCTAGATGTCCAAATCAGTTTCCAGGGCCACTGCCTTCTATGTGTTGGTCCACATTTCTCATGGCATCTCCATATCAAAACTCTGCCTTACAGTTAGTTACCACTGCAGGAAAAGAAGTAGGATGTCCAGTACTCCATCTAAACCCTTCTATCTGGATGTGACACATGTCACTTCTGTTCACATTTTATCAGGCCACACTTACCCTCAGGGGAGTCTAGAAGTTGCACCCTTCTGAACACTTTGATGAAAAAAAAAAGATATTGCTGAATGTTATAAGGCTCACATTATATTTTATCAAATTTTGCATGAAAGAGAGGTGTAATTCTAATCTTTATTCATCAAGTGAAATCAGAACAGCCTCTGTTGTATTAGAGTCTGAACTCTTACCTTTTATGCATTGCCCAAGAGCAGCTGTGCCTTTTCTACATATGACTTTGTTTCTTCCTTTACTCTAACAGATCTCTCTTCATTTTTACTAGTATGTGTCATAAGCTCTCAGTCTTCAGTCATATAGGTGACACACACTTAAGCACCATATCCAAATCGTGCTACCAGGGGAATATGCACTCTGTGGTGTGCAGAAGTTGGTCGGCTCTTTCTGGCTCTGAGAATTGAGAACTTCCTAGCACAGTGTTCAGTGGCATCATCTTGGAGTCTTGATATCATCCACAAAGAGATTTGGATGTTATACCAGGGAAATCAAAATGTGCTACAACTGAGGTCAGTTTGTTTTCTTTTCCCAGAAGGCTGTATGTTGAACTTATAGCAACACACCACTGAGAGGATTATTCCTTTCCATATACTCTGTAATATCAATGGGAAAAGTAAGATTTTTATCTGCAACTCTGGGAGCAAAGAACTAAAAACAAGAATAAAAAAGTTATAAGAGTTGCCGAGACCGGTTTGGCTCAGTGGATAGAGCGTCGGCCTGCGGACTGAAAGGTCCCAGGTTTGATTCCGGTCAGGGGCATGTACCTTGGTTGCGGGCTCATCCCCAGTAGGGGGCGTGCAGGAGGCGGCTAATCAAATTCTCTCTCTCATCGATGTTTCTGACTTTCTATCCCTCTCCCTTCCTATCTGTGAAAAAATCAATAAAATATTAAAAAAAAAAGTTATAAGAGTCAAGTTGGAAAATAATGTCCAAATTATTATAAAAGATTAATAGAACCAATGGTGAGGGATCCAAAAGAAATGGGGAAAAGGGCCAATAAATTTTTATGAATACTTCTTAGCATGTGTTTGTGTTTTCTGGGTAAATCCTTTTAAAGACTTCCATATTAAGGAATAAAAATACTACTGTTTTCTGATCCACTCATCTGCTGATGGGCACCTAGGCTGTTTCCAAATTGTAGCTATTGTAACTTGTGCTGCTATGAACAGAGGGGTGCATAAATTCTTTCTGATTGGTGTTTATAATTTCTTAGGATATATTCCTAAGAGTGGGATTGCTGGGTCAAATGAGAGATCCATTTTTAGTTTTTTGAGGAAACTCCATACTGTTCTCCACAGTGGCTGCACCAGTCTGCATTCCCACCAACAGTGCACAAGAGTTGCTTTTTCTCTGCATCAGAAAACTATGGTACATCTACACAATGGAATTCTATGCTGCCATTAAAAAGAAGGAATTCTTACCATTTGCGGCAACCTGGATGGAAGTGGAGAGCCTTATGCTTAGTGAAATAAGCCAGTCAATGAAGGAGAAACACTACATGATCTCACTCATTTGTGGATAATAAAGAACATTATAAACTGATGAACAAAAGGATAGACACAGAAGCAGTAAAGCATCAAACAGACTGTCAAATTACAGCAGGAAGGTTAAGGAGAGGTGGGGTAGATAAGAGATCAACCAAAGGACTTTTATGCATGCATATAAGCATAACCAATGAACACAGAGACTGGGGAGTTGGGTTATGCCTGGGAAGTGGGGGGGGGGGGCAATGGGGAGATATGTATACATGTAACACAATAAAAAAATATTACTGTTACTCAAAACAGTAGAGTTTGTTTACCCTCTGATGGGTGGGTATCTATAATAATAAAAGTGTAATATGTTAATTAGACTGGACAGGTGAACAACCTTCCAGACGTCCTTCCAGAGGACCTTCCAGATGAAGCTGGAATTGTGAGGACCGAGCCCCTTGCATGAATTTCATGCATTGGGCCTCTAGTGAAATAATAAATAAGGAGTATTTTGATTCCATTTGTTGGAAGTAACTTCTGCACTTAAGACAGATTCTGTGAAACATTTTTGAGTTACGTTTTATCTTTCTGCAATATAACCTATTTATATGTCCACCCTGCCAGACTGACTTTTGGGGAGGGCAGGGAATGTGTCCTAGACAGCTATTTATACTCTGATCCTGAAGTGAAAAGTGAAGCATAGACAGCATCTAACAAAAGTGTTAAATTGACCTAAATTTAAAACTTCATTACAGTTGCAGCATGTCAGAATACATTCCAGTTTATCTACTTTACTTTAAATAGCCTACAGGTATTGTTGAATGTAAGCACACCTACATTTCAGAAACACAAATATTTGTATAAAATCTATAGGAGTCTTGGCTAAACCTGAGACTTCTATTAGGAAAATATTTTTTTCCTCTAGTGACTCTCTCATTGAGACCTTGCTGAATTTAAACTATAAGATCCAGTAAAACAAAGAAGTCACTCTGTGGAGTGTTTTAAGTGTTCACTAGAAATATCATAAAATTTAACACTAATAAAAACACTGGAATTTTCAAAAGATTGCTAAACAAAGACATGCAGACTCTATCAACAAAGACTTAGCATATATATTTATATTGCAAAAAATGCATTTAGTGATGCAAAATACAATACTAGCAGGAAGGAAAAAGAACAGCACATACCATTTATAGCAACATTTTTCTCAGGTTAGCCTGTAGATCAAACTATTTACTAAGAATACCCCACCTTGGGTCTGGATGCCTTCCAATTTGATGATGGAATAGGGGATCATAGGCTCCTGGGCCACCAGATTCCATGTGGAGCTTATCTGCTATAAATGTGGACTAGGGAAATTTTGGTCTTTCTGAAACCAAAGTTGGTTCTAGATTTTTTTGAGTTTGGATATAAGGTTTTCAGCCTCAATCAATTCTGCCTTTAGACTTAGCAAATAAGAACTCTAGTAATCCATTAAGAATGCAGAAACTTGAGTCTCCTTGGAGTTATGAGCCATTGCATGTAGAAAAGTAAGCATTTATAAAAGAGGGAAACAACAGTTATTCTTAACTTTCTTTCATTTTATGATACAAAACACACTTGTTTTAAAAAATTAACTAGAATGAAATATGTAAGTGTAAATAAGACAGAGCAGGTGGCTGTGGGTGTCTAAGCCAAGTCTATATTCCCAAATCTACACACACATTTTAAGCAGTACATGGTAGGACATATTCAATACTTAACACATTGTTTTTCCTATAGGACTTCTTGGTATATAATAACAAAGTTTCTTATCATTAGAAAATCACACATAGATTTTAAAAACATTTTAGATAAAAACATGATAATGTTTGACACATAGAAAAATAAAGCATTTTTGTCATTTTTAATCACATAAAATTATGCTAAATTGACTTTCCTATAGGGTAGAAATAGTTCCACTACTGATGTACATATTAAATTCCAAGTCCATAAGGTCCCCTAGTACACAAAACTTCAAATTAATGGTCAAACTCATTTTGAGAAACAGTAGCAATTTGGGCAACATTTCAGATGGTAATCAGATTTTCTTCAATGTTCATAATCTTTTATCTTTGGAGGAGTGCTATTTGTATTTTAAAGCAAATGACATTAACTAAACAGAAAATAGATTTTAGCCCCAGCCAATTGGTTTCATGAGTTGGAGTGTCATCTATCCACCAAAAATGTTCAGGGTTCAGTTCCTGGTCAGAGAGCATATGACTAGGTTGTGAGTTCTGTCCAGTTAGAACATAGACTAGATGCAACTGAACAATGTTTCTTTCTCACATTGACCTCTCTCTCAAGTCAATAATTTAAAAAGGAAAATACATGTATTTTAATATTTTTTTTCCAAAATAACACAAAAGATAATACATTACAAATCTCTTGAAGAGAAGTCTAACAAACAATGATAAACTGAAGTCTTAAAATCTTTTGTTAAAGAAATGCAGACACTCAAAGAAAGTGAATTAATTTATATTGATAAGAACATTTTTTTTTAACCCAGGTAAAGGAAGAATTTTTAACCCAGGAAGAAGAGGAAGAATTTTGTTTAAAATGGACTCATTCATATGTGGAATCTAATGAATACAATAAACTAATGAACAAAAGAGATCCAAAGACACAGAAGCATAGAACAGACTGAAGAATCTCAGAGGGAGTTCTGGAAGCTAAATCAAACCCGTCATAATAAATTTGAGGAAAAGTTGAATGGACATATTCAGCAGGGCTGGAAATCTGCATATTATTACCTGTTCCTGGAACAGCCTAAGACAGTGGTCAGCAAACCATGGCTCTCGAGCCACATGTGGGTATTTGACCCCTTGAGTATGGCTCTTCTACAAAACACCACATGTGGGCATGTACATACAGTGTGACTGAAACTTGGTGGCCCATGTGCAGAAGTTGGGTTTTGGCCTGGCTGAGTCTATTTTGAAGAAGTAGTGTTAGAACATTCAAGAGGCCAAAGAGCCACATATGGCTCACTAACCATGGTTTGCTGACCACTGGCCTAAGGCAATTCCCTTAACCTGATAATCTTTTACTGTTTACCAAACCTTACCTTTGATATGTATATTTGCTGTGCTAAAGGGAAAAATGTGTGAATAAAAAGCCATGGGTCCAGAGATTTAGAGAGCTTAGTGACTGGAACTAAATTTCCATCTGGCTCCTCCAAAATGCCTTCCAAATTTATATTTCATGTCTAGTTTATTCATTTATGCATAGCTCCTTTTCCAAATGCCTGAACCCTTGTAGAGAAAAGATTGCAGCAGAGAGGGCAGGGAAAGGTGGGTGGGAGGAAATTGATCAACCAAAGAACTTTTATGCATATATACATAACCAGGAACACCTCACCCTGACCCCAAGTACCTTCCATTTTGGCACACAGACACAGACAGCAGGGTAGTGAAGGCCTGGGATAGGGGCAGGGGTGGGCTAGAAGGGGTCAATGGAGGAAAAAGGGGGACATATGTAATACTGTCAACAATAAAGATTTAATTAAAATAAATGGAAGTGGACTAAAAAAGGTCACCTTAACACAAAGCCTAAAATTTTCTTTTTTATGAATATTTCATCAGGTAATATGTTAAAATGGGTCAGAAATTAGCTTCACAGACAAGTTCCAATTAAGATGAGTTTTTTTTTTCTTGAATTCAATGTCACTAATTATTTTAATAATTCAAGCTAGTATCTAAAGCAAGTTGTAAAACAACTAATTATTTATTGTATGTTTTCTATCAAATTATGCATTTCCACACTATAATAAATATTACCTTTAGGGAAATGCAGGTGTAATGTCTCTAAAATTAACTAGAACACAATAAATATGAGTATCAAGTAAAGTAAATGTATAGTGATAGTGGCTCATTGGAAAAACAGTTTAGATAGTATATGTATCACATATATATTTTCTTGGTTTTAGCAAAATTAAAGTATGGAAAACTTATTTAATTAAACTATTACTAAATTGGCTTTTTTTAGACTCATAGTTATTTTTTGGAGCCCCTAGATTCCATTCTTCTAGTTGTTCTACCTCCTTGCTCACCTTTCTCAAATGTTTATCCCCTTCTTTCTTTCTCTCTGTTATCATCACCAATTATTTCATCAAAAATTCCTAACCCAGACAAACCAGCTTTTCGTATCTAACTTTTTTTACCACTGTATACATTGTCATACTCACTAGGGAATAAACAAGGAAAGCACTGTGCATATATGTTTGGCAGAAATAGAGAGAACAAGATGCAGAGAGAGGGAGAGAGACTGAAAATGAGAGGTACAATGGAGAGAGAGAGAAAGAGATAGAATGAGAGACTTGTTTTTTGATAGGAATAGGGACTGGTTAGCAAAAAAATGTAAAAGGGAAGGGGAAGAAACTACATACATAGATATGAAATTTTATTAAAAGCATCAGAAAAATACGACAGAGGATGATAAAATTACTTCAAGGTACTGGTAAGAAGAAGCCCTTGAAAACTACTTCCCATTAAACACCATAAATTTATATAGAATATCCTGGAAATGCAGAGACCCATTAAAAAGTACATTTACCTTGATACTGGAAAGTTGTAAAAAAATAAAGAAGGTTCATTTTTTTTTTCACAGGTTTGATTAAGACTTTAAGGCCCTTTATTGCCAAGAAATATTTAGGTCTCTGATGTCTGAGGAGTAGACTCACATTGGATGAGGACCTTGCATCACTAAAATTTATTCCATCTTCCAACAAATACTCTGAGTGCTTAATGTTTCCTGTAATGTGAGGAAACATCGAGCCCCCCACACCCCGCCACCTCAGGACTAGCAGATTGATAGGTCACAATCACATAGTCCATGGCACACAGGAGGACACAGAGCAGGCACTGCTCACCACATCTAAAGGGCAGGGTGCATTCCCCTCACAACTGGGGAACCATCATGGTGGTGTTTTAATTGTCAATTTCAGTTCTGTGAGAGAATTTTTTTTCTGGGTATTTTCTTTCAATAATTCCACGTAGGATATCATCTTTATCTCCACAATGGAAGGCAAATCTTCTAAAGTTTAAGCACAAAGAAATGAAAAACCATCTAGACATATATACGCATCTAATTAGAGTGATTTGCTTGTTTGCCAATATTATGGTTGTACCCTTACTTTTTAAAGTCTGCATACAGGAAAATGTGGATCACTTTAAAAAATAGGATTAAGTGACAGACACTCAGGTTTGAAACTCAAACTGCCATCTACTATGCAGATAATCTTAAAAGTTAAGTCTCTTAATCTCACTGTATCTTAGTTTACTTTCCTTGAAAATAGGAATGATAGCTGAAACCGGTTTGGCTCTGTGGCTAGAGCATCGCCTATGAACTGAAAGGTCCCAGGTTGATTCCGGTCAAGGTCATGTACCTTGGTTTCGGGCACATCTCCAGTAGGTGGCGTGCAGGAGGCAGCTGATTGATGTCTCTCTCTAATCAATGTTTCTAACTCTCTATCCCTCTTTCTTCCTCTCTGTAAAAAAATCAATAAAATATATTTTAAAAAAAGAAAAAAAAAGAAGAAAATAGGAATAATAGTGCCTATAATAATGGATTGGTAAAAATAATTAGAAAGAAAATAAATGTAAAAAACAGCTTTATCCCACCGTGCACAGTGGTAACTCAGTACACTTAAGTATTCCTACATAAGTTTATTACCGAGAATGGTGATGATAACAAATTCAAAAAGCATAGTTCTCTGCTCAGGGTTGATTGATATCATGAGGCATTGGGCTGGGAGAGCCCCTTTGGTGTTGTCCCTTTAAATAAATACCTTAATGACTTGCGGTGGTGAACAAACAGTACGATATCCAGATGGTGTATTATAGAATTGTACATCTGAAACCTATATAAGCTTATTATCTAATGTTGCCCCAATGAATTAAAAAAAAAAATAAGGCTTCAATGTTATCATCAAATGGACCTTTGGGTTCAGTGGCATTTGAAAAGGGTACTTGTGTTTAAACAACTGAATTTCTATTTTAGTTAGTATATTTTTAAATAGAGACTAGACATTCAAAGGAGTTTTTAAGAAGGCTGTTGAACCTTCAGGCATAAATAATGGCTCATTTGGAGAGAAACATCATCTTCACCTTCTTCCCAAGGGCCTGACCGGGTAACCCACATTTTCTTTCAGTCAACTAGCTTTAGGATCTTCGAAAACATAGCCCTAAAAGAATGCTATTTGCAATGCACATTTTAGGGCCTGAGAGGTTAAAAAAAATGACACCGTGCCCTTGACAGATTCCCTTTACCTTCTCCTGTTCACTATAGCAGAAATTTTGCCTATAGCAACAAAACCACTTAGAATAGATAATATTAAGGTTAAATTGTTAATTGCTTTTTATTATTAGAAAATGGGACTTGCTTTGAGATAATCACTGTAAAATAAAATCAGGGTATAGCATGAGAAAGTATGATTTAGTTGTTTTCTTGTTAAATGCTAACAAGTGTTCTCCATATCCTAGCAGAGCCTAGAAATAAATCTGCCTTAATATTCTGCTTTCTGTGGCTCTATGGAAGCTGACCTATTACTACAAAAACTGTATTATTTTAGAGCATTTATCTATAAATGGTAATTATCCAGAGGGTAGTATAGGTAATACTGCATTTTGTAATAAGCCTGGGATGGAACATCTGGAGATACCTAGGTACAAAACTGATAGAAACCAAGACAGGCCAAGGAATCCAGAGTATTCAAAATCTGCATTAGACAAGGCGACCACAAGGTTCCATAACTAACTTGAACACAAAGAACAATTCATGATTTAAAAATACATTTTTATTATTAGTCATAGATTTAGCTCCCAAACCAAAAGCTGAGGACTTTGATAGCTAAGCATATCATTGTTTATAAGAATTATGTAGTCAAGTCTAAATAATTTTAGATCCTAGAAACAAGGGCACCTGATTTTGTATATTCACCACTATCCATTCAAATGGATGATCTGTGCTGCACACACACACACACACACACACACACACACACCATTATCAAAAAGAGAAAAGACAGTTTACTTATTCTTGTAGATTCATTTTGCCTCAGATTGCAGCTATAGCTAAAATAACACCAGGTCCAAGTAAGTGGGATAAAGAGCAAGATGTAAACAAGAAGGATCTTGCTATTGCTCACCCTACCCATACTCTAGGATAGGAAATTTGAAGAAGAGCCAGCAGTAAAATCAAACCAACCACTAGCAGATGTGGTAAAATTAGTGTCCTATAATCAGATTAAGACTCTTTTTTCCTTTGTGCTTGTATTCATTTGCAATTGCTGCTATAAGAAATTAACTCACATTTAGAAGATTAAACAACAAAAATGTATTGCATTACAGTTCTTTAGGTCAAGAGTCCAACATAAGTCTCAGCATGCTAAATCAAGGCACCAGCAGTTCCTTGCTAGAAGTTCTAGGAGAGAATACTTTTTCTGCTTATTTGAGTTGTTGGTAGGATCTGGTTCCTTACAATTATAGGACACAGATCCTTGTTTTCTTTGTTTTTGTGTTTGTTTGTTTGTTTTTTCTGTCTGCCAACTGCTCCCTCCTTCTAGAAGTCACCCACATTCCTAGACTCTTCTTCCATTTTCAACACCAGCAAGTATAGGTCTAGTCTCTTTTACATTCACTCCCTCTTGCTTCTTCTATCTTATTTCTCTGATCCAACAAGAAAGAAGGGGTTCCTCACTTTTAAGGACTCCTGCAATTAAATTGGGCCCACCTGTAAAATATAGGTTCCTCTTTCTAAGACCAGCTAATTAGCAACTTAATGTCATCCGAAATCTGACTTTCCTTTTGTTCAAAATAACACATTCACAGTTTCCAGGAAATAAGATATGGACATCTTTGGAGGTCATTATATTTCCTACCACAGGAGTGAAGATGGAAATACACATTAACAAAAAAGAAGTAAAAATAGAGGAACCTTAAATTCTCTACCTAAGTTATTTTCCTGTTATAATTTGAGAAAGCGCCTCAGGGTATCTGAGACTCAACTTCTCTTCCTCTTATATCAAAATACTAATGCTTATCACAATGACTGTTGTTGGGGACTAAGGATGTGTAAAGGGAGGGTGTTGATTATGATAAACTGAGGAGGGAATGTCTCACCTAAAGTAATTTAAATACTAAAATCTTAAAATATTCTACCTGACAAAAGAGACATATCTGTAAGACTTACTCGGCAAAACATTTTGAGGTATTTGACTCAACTCATAAAATTGCCATGAGGCCTAAGTGAAATGAATTTATGTGCAATGCAGAGCACATAAAAGGTATTCCACCCACTTTGGTTTGCTTGTGTTTAATAGGCTTTTGAGAATGAAAAGATCATTCATTACATTCATATTTTCTTAAATTACTGCACATAGCATGCCATACTGTGGCCATCTGGGTTCCTTTTTGCATGGTTCCAAATATATTCATTCAAATATTTGGCCTGTAACATTTCTACAATCTCTCATAAGCCCCATCAATCATATTCAATCATATCTATATTCATCCATGAAAAATAATCATGTAAAATGGCAAATATTCAAAATAGCTTTTTAAAGAATTCATTATTCTCTTTGTAAGTTCATTTTCTAATATCTTTCTAATCCTCTTTTCTTATTAGTATCACTGTAAATGCTAATGTCATATCATTTTGACAACATTGCTTATTCATTTCACCCTTATTTTCTAATGATTCATGAAAGGATTTTAAATTGTGTATAGGCATATTTATTAAACACTATTTTTCTCATCCAGTTTTATAGACTATAGCCTGAATATAATCTCTCAGACTTTAAGAAGCATTGCTACATGTGTGTTATCAGTTAATTTACATTCTCTTAGAAATGTTACATGCTTAAATATGTTAATAAATAAACTTCATGTAACATCTCTCTAGTAAAAATGAGTGTAAGCCAAAACATTACTATAATTTTTATATGGAAACATATAGCATATTCCACATTTTTAAATGTTCTTCAAACTGAAATTTCTCTCAAGAAATAGCTCTCTCCCTCTTTGGTCACAATAAGACAGAACAAACTAAGAGATTAGAGGAAATAAACTGATTTCTCAAGATCCGTTGTGGCTTCATTAGAGATATAGAAATAAAAGACAAGCTCTGAAATGAACTTTTCAGCCAACTGGGCTACTGTGAAATACTGTAACAGACTTTGTGATCTCTTGCTTTTTCTTTTTTTCTTTTTGCAATATTAGAAATATTGTAACAAATTCTTTTTATGAGATTTATATGTTTCATATCAGACTTGTTAAATTTCAAGGAAGAAGCTCATTCAATAAAAGAGATATAAAACACAGAATGTAATGTAGCGATTTCCTTTTTTCTAGACTATGAATACATAGGTACTCCTGGAGTCCTATTAAATGGATAATATTCAATTAGACACATATTTAGCACCTCCCTCTGGAGTATGAAAAACAAGATATTTCTATTTCTAAAGTCACCCATCTTGAACATCCCCAAAATAAGCCATATTCAGACAGGAGAAAACTAGGATTGTTTGGCATTTCAGAATGATTCAAAGACCTCATTTTCTCCACTTGTTAAGCAGTTCTCTACATTTCTCCAAGTCTTAGGGAGCATCACTATGGAGAACCAGCTATTGTGTTGACTGGACAGAGCACATGTTTTATTTGGGTTCGTACTGCTGAAGAATGTTGTGTAACTGTCTAAACTCCATCCTCTTATCCTCATCCCAGGAATTTATGTAGATGTTGGGATGAATGATATAAACACTAATGGGTATGAAATAAAGAAATACAGTTTATCATGTACACTGTAAAGATCTACTGGATTTCCAAGGGGAAGGCTCCAAATTGGGTCTGGAGTGAAACAAGATTCGGGAAGAAGGAAAAGTTTGATTTTAATTGTAGTTAGAAGGTGGGGCCAGAACAAAGGTTCCCTGAACAGGTTGAGATATTCATGTATATGGATTGAATTTCCCACCAGCACCAATAGAGGAAACATGCCATTTTCATTTTCTTGCAAGTTTTTTTCAGTTGTGAAGTAACAGGAGAAGGGGAAGGGAGGATCTTGAAATATTTGGGTAGTCAAAAATGAAAAATGGAGTCTTAGTCTTTAATTATAGTAAACAAAGCTAGTTCTCTCTCTAAAGTTTTTGGAGAATGAAATAATAATCTTGTTGATAGACATTTTTGTAGAAATTAAGAATAAAATACTCCAGCAATACATCTACACAGCTTTCACAATGTGTGTGATAAAATAGCTTCATATCCATTGACTTATTCAATCCTTTCCATATTTCCGTATCATGACCACATCTCAGCTAAGAAAATCAAAGTTCAGGAATATGAAGTTACATATTCAAGGTTACACATGTACAATTCAAGGAATGATCTGAGATGTAACTCAAGGCACTTAACTACCGAGTCCTCTAGACGTTTGCCTGCTCTGCTTACCCACAGGACCCAGGTGAGCTAAAGATCTAAATTGTCTCAGATTAGAACATCTGAGGACTCAATCTCTCCTGCATCTTAGGAAAAAAAAGTTGTGAGTGAATTCAGTACCCTGGAACAGCTCTTAATGACAAAGTCTGATCAGTGTGCTAATGAAGCTGGAGACCATCATATGAGGTGATTTGCCCATCTCTCTGGTCCAAGAAGCAAAATAAGTTTCAAAACCTACCTTACTCAAGATACCACTTGCAATAGCATGAATGGACCAGGAGAGCATGCGAAATAAGCCAGTAAGAGAAAGACAAATATCATATGATCTCACTCATATGTGGAATCTAATGATCAACATAAACTGATGAACAAAAATAGACCCAGAGACATAGAAACATTGAACAGACCATCACATTTCAGAGGGAAGGGAGAGGAGGGTGGAGCAGGGGGAAGAGATCAACCAATAAACTCATATGCATATATACATAACCCAAGAATACAGACAGTGGGTGGTAAAGGCTTGTGGGGGTAGTGGGAGAGAGTAATGGGGGGATATGTAACTTGTAGCAATAAAGATTTATGTTTAAAAAAAAGATACTATTGATTTGAAAATGTTATGCAAGCAGCTTATTTGGGCCACCATAAAGTTCGGGGAGGGCACACTGCACTCTGAAAAGACTGCCAAAACAAGACAAACGGCACCTCTGTTGCAAACCAGGTTTCCTGTCATGCTTTGCAATATTCATATTTGATTCCATAATTCCAATTTAGGAACACATTCTTTTACCATTATTTCATACCTGAGAGGTTTCTTCATGTGTAATGTCACTGAGAGAATGCACACTGATTCTATTTTGTTATTAAAGTGTCATTAGCATACAGTATACACAACCTGTTCAACTCCTCTCTGAACTGTACTAAAAATAAATGCAAAGCAGTTACTATAATTATAGAGTAAATATAACAAATTGACATAATTATAATTAAATCCAGGAAAAGTGGTGAACACTTTGATATGTACAAAATTAATGCAAGACCCTTATTTGTGGTTAAATGTTTTTCTCCTTGGAGAAGTAAAAGATTAACTGAGGGCGTAGATAGAGGCAGGAAACGAAAGGCTAAAAAGCACTGTCCTTTTCTGGGCAAGAAGAATGAACTCTAAGCAGAATTTGAGCCCTGTGAATGTTTATCCAGTTTATAAGAAAATGTTCTTAAAATGACTCAAGGTAAAGGTTTGCTTCCTTCTATAATGTGAAAAAAAAAGGCTAAAATGTATTTTCACATATAAGTTTGCCTCATCATCTGGTGTCTAGTAAAACTGTTGTTGGGCCTGGGTTACCTGGACAATTATCTCAATTCTGTAAGTCACTTTGCATGTAAAGAAATATATATTTACTCTCCTTTTCCCAAGGAACATTTTTCTAAGTAGCATTACTTGAACATTTTCTTGTAATCAGCATAGTAAAAAAATCATCTCCCCTGGAGATTTTCCATCTCTTCTCAGAAACTGATATTTTGGGTGCCCAATTTTTCCATGTTTACTTTGTTTTTTACTGAAGTGAGAGAGAGAGACTGGCAAAAATCCCCCCATGGGTACTCAGTATCTTATTTTTCAGTGGCACACAAAATTTCACTAAAACTATTTGTCAGTATGAAAAAAAATGATTGCAGACTATTCATCCTTTCAAAAGATGGTTCTTTAAGATTAATATAAAGAATGGGTCATGAATGGTACCTGCCAAATTGTTTATAATGAAAAATAAATGACTGTCAGTAATTAAAGGATATTTTGTGGATAGCTTCAAGTGGAGATTTCAAAGACAAAGGTTAAGAAATGAATAAATGAGCTAGCAGAAAGGGAAAAAAAAGATGAGATCAAAATGACTGTAACTAATGAGGAGGAAAGTATATTGATATGAAGAGACTTAAAGCAGGTATATCTTCTAATAGATAACAACAAGAGTTGAACATAGATAAATGATGACTATGATGAGGTTGGGTATGCACACTTTTGCATCATTAAATATGACAAGAGATGAGTGCAATGTGTAAAGACAAATCTGGCTTTACTAACAATGATCAATGACATATAGGGGCACATAGACAAATCTCGCTGAATGGACAGCATCTGACTTTGTGAAGTATTTGTATTTCATATGACATAGGAAATTAATAGAATTAAAATAAATTTAGAAAAAAACATAAAATTCTTAGTCATTTTGTGGTGATGAAAATTTTAAATATTTTATTTATTATTTCATCAAAGGGAACTGATCAGTCAGTAATGTCATCAGCTAATAAAAATGATATAAAAACAGCAATAAGAACAATGTATATTCCTGGTATTCTTTTTTTAAATCAATGTATGTTCTGTGATATGAGAAATGCTATAGACAAAAGCAGCAGTACCAATGAAAAAATTTCAATGAGGAAACTTCTTGAGTTTTGATCACAGGGAATTTTTACCTGTTCAAATTGTTAAACTACATATTTCCTACTCTGTTGTTTCTCCAGAGTGATTTTTTAGATGTTTTAGAACATTCTCAAAACTCATAATATGCTCTTAACATTCATGCTTGAAATCAATCCATGAAATTTGATTGTTCAGAGAATGCAAAGTAATTTCTGACAATGTACTACTGAATCAAATTGTTTCTTTCTTTCTTGTCCTCAGGCTCCCCTTGTGGTCTTAGGTAGAAACTGAAATAAAGGTGATCCATATATATATATATATTTGTTTGTTTGTTTGTTTGTTTGTTTCAAAAATGTATCAAAATTGTTACAGACTTTGTACTTGGGGTACACACCAGTGAAACACATTTTTGTTGTTGTTGTTAATCCTCACCTAAAATTTTTTTTCTCATTGATATTTTAGAGAGAGGGTAAGTGGGGGGGGGGGGAGGAGAAAGAGAAAGAGATGAGAGAGAGAGAGAAAACATCAATGTGAGAGAAACACATTGATTGGTTGCTTCCCACAGATCTCAACCAGGGTCAGGGATGGAGCCTGCAGTTGATGTACAAGCCCTTGACTAGAATTGAACCTGGACCCTTCAGTCCACAGGCTGATGCTCTAAGCTGAGCAAAAACAGTCAGAGTGAGCACAATGGGTTTAAAATTTATTTCTCTGAATTGTTGAAAATATTACAGATATCCCCTCTTTTTCCCCATTAATGCCCTCTTCCCCAATACTCTTCCCTCCTCGGGCCTTCAACCCACTATTGTCTGTGTCCATGGGTTATGCATATTGGTTAATCTCTTCCCTCCCTTCCTCCTTCCCTCTGAGAATCCTCTCCAGATCTAAGCTTTTGTAAATAATGCTGCTATAAACATAGAGGTACATATATTTTTTCTGATTGGTGTTTCAGGATTCTTAGAATCTATTCCTAGAAGTGGGATCCATAGGTCAAATGGCAGTTCCATTTTTAATTTTTTGAGAAAATAACACACTGTTTTCCATAGTGGCTGTGCTGGTCTGCATTCCCACCAGCAGTGAAGGAGTGTTTCCTTTTCTCTACAACCTTGCCAGCAATTTGTTGATTTGTTGATAGTATTCATTCTGGCAGGTGTGAGATGTTATCTCATTGTTATTTTAATTTGCATCTTTCTGAAGATTAGTGAATTTGAGCATTTTTTCATATGTCTCTAGGCCATTTGTATGTCCTCTTTGAAGAAGTATCATTTGAGGTCCTCTGCCCATTTTTATTTTATTTGTCTTCCTTTTGTTGAGTTGTATGGGAACTTTACACATTTTGGAAATTCACTCCTTATCAGATGTTTCATTGGCAAATATGTTCTCCCATACAGTGGGTCCCCTTTTCATTTTGAATCTGATTTCTTTTGCCATGCAGAAGCTTTTATTTTAATACAATATTTGTTTGCAAAATGCTTTCATGGCCAGTCCCATGGCAGGCATTTCTGACCATATGATGAGTTGAGCTGAACAGTGTTGGCTGAGGCCTTTCTTTCAAGAAACATTATGTTTGCTTTTATTAATGTTGTCTCCTACTGCCTTCACTGTTTTATATATTTTTTCCAGGGCCAAAGTATTATATTGCATAAACTGTTTCTACCAAAAGGTATGTGAAAAGGTGTTAAATATATAGAAATATCACATATTTTTCTATGAAGAAACATTACATGTAAGAAGTATGAAAGCAGTTGAAAGCCATTTGATATAAACCTTTATATTATTCCTTGAAGGCACGAAGAACTCAGCATAATATTTAGGATGTTACAATGATCTTCTCCTTTAGCATAGAGATTAGTGACCTTTGTGGCTAGGAATGTTGCTGATTTAAATAAGTAATCTACTCACTCCTGAAAGAACTGAAAGAAGAAATAAGGAACAATGAGAAAAGAAGATAAGGGGGATGACAAAGGGAAGAAAAAGTAGAGTGAAAAAGAAGAAAACAAATGAAAAGTATCCAGTCTGAGGAGTGCTTCAGCAATTCAATCAACATTTTTAGCCGTTTTTTGCAATAATGATAGGAGTTAGTAATTATTATATCTATGCTACAGGTGAGAAATTGAGGTTAGTGAGGCTAAATGCTTTATTTTTCTTGTAGTGACATAACTTCTTATAAGCAATAGAAGAAGACTTATAGGCCATTCACAAAGAATACATGGACTCTTTTACACTATGCATGGTAGATCATAGAGTTCCATGGTGTGTGAGTTAAGAACCAGGGTCTGCCTGGGGTATTCCTCAGTGATCCTCATGAAAAAGAATCTCCCCTCCATATAGTGAGAATAAATTACGTATGTAACGAAGAGGTCATAAAAGAGACTAAGATATGTTACTGAAGTTTTATGTAGAATTCAGCATAATTATCATTGTCTAAAATCAATTATCTTACAATTGACTTTTACTCTGCTTTGAGTTTAAAACTAAAGAGATTAACCAAGGAATTCATATGTATACTAGAGGGCCAATGCATGAAATTCGTGTAAGAGTAGGCCTTCCTTTCCCTGGCTGGCGCCACCACCTTTCCTCTGGCACCCAGGATGGGGGTCCTCTCACAGCCTGGCTTTGTCCAGAAGTTGTCCATTCTTATTAGCATATTATACATTTTTTTTATAATAGATATGCATAACCCATGGCCTGAGGTGGGGGGAGGTTTTGGTGGGCAGAGGGTGGAGGGGGTTCATGGCTAAGAGAATCAATGTTTTGCTGTTGGCACGGCTCAGTGGTTGAGTATAGACCTATGAACCAGGAGATCATGGTTTGATTCTGGCCAGGACATATGCCTGGATTTCGGGCTCAATCCCCAGTATGAGGTGTGCAGGAGGCAGCCAATTGATTCTCTTTCATCATTGATGTTTCTGTCTCCCTTTACCTCTCTTTTCCTCTTTAAAATCAATAAAAATATTTAATACAAATACAAAAATAAAAGAATATATATTAACTCTATTTGGGGGAAGTTGATGGGTTAAACTAAATCTACATTTGTCTGTTTATAATTTGCTATTTTTTTTATAAATCCCAATTACAATTGATCATATATAATGCTAATTTAAATACAAACCTAAAAACAAAACAAAAATGTATTTCAACTTCAGAAACCAAACAAAAGTACTTATTTAAAAAAAAATACTGAAGACTATAAGGGCCTACTTTCTTCTGGCCATTGGAGATGGAGAACCATCAAATGAATCTCCTGAGCACCCATCTACCCTAGACAGGACAGTGCATGAACTCACAGTGATAGTATTTTAAAAGTCAACAATAGCAAAAAAAAATCAGACCTTTTGTCTAATTTTTCCACAAACTACCTGTAAGACCCAGGGCAATTCCCTTAACTTCTCTTAACTTCTATGATTCTTTTGAAGTACACACTGCAATACTATTATTTTTATTAAAAATAATGATATTTTTAAAAGAAATATATTTTTACTGATTTCAGAGAGGAAGGGAGAAAGAATGAAAGATGGAAACAACAATGATAAGAGAGAATTATTGATCGGCTGCCTCCTGCAGGCCCCATATTGGGGATTAAATCTGCAACCCAGGCATGTACACTGATTGGGAATCAAACCGTGACTTCCTGGTTCATAGGTCTATGCCCAACAATTGAACCACTCTGGACAGGCAAGGTAATGATATTTTTATAAGTACAAATGTATCAAAATAAAAAATTAATTATCTAAACATAAATATAATAAGACCACATTTTAGTAGGAAGGCTTACAATGTTACAGGAGAACCAAATATTAATAGTATGGTGAAGATTTTAAAAGGTCAGCAATAATTCATGTTAAAAGACACTAACATAGTTACCTTTGCCTTTCGTGCTCATATTGCAAATGATTTTCTCCATATTTAACATGTTCAAATGTAAAATGAATAAAAATATTAGAAATTATATTTTAACATATGAATATTTATATATCTTACTTCGAAGTAATGTTTTTGAAGGCACCTGACTGAATCTTTAATTAACTTGATCATGACATTCTGCCACTCTCATCCTTCTCTGTCTTCCAATGACACTTAAAATCCCAAATCCTCACTGGGTCTCAGCAACATTGCCTAGAACTCTTTCTCTGACTTTACTTTCTAACCTTTCGCCTTCCATCCTGGGCTGTCCCATTAGTCTTCTTCTCTCTCCCAAACACCCATGTACATTCCTGTTGGAGGGATTTGCCTATGATACTGTCTTGATACTTCTCCATCAGATCCCTTAAAGCATAGTGTCTACATGAGTGTTATTAAGATGATGGTGTGCTTAATCTTTCTGCTATTAGTAAAAAATTAGCACATAATTTTTCTTGGTAGAATTTTAAATTTACATTTAAAGTGAAACTGCAGGACCAACAATTAAGTAGCTCATGTTATAAAATTACCTGTTACAAAAAATGGGAAACTACAATAATATTAGGTAAAAATAAGCTCTTGGGAATTATGAATATTAATGGACTATATAATTCAAAATTATAAAGCACTGATTGTTAGAGGAATATGCTCATACTCTTTAGTTTTACTTTTTAAAGAGGAAATGTAAAGGCAGAATTTCATCTGGAGAAAATGACAATTGAGCCGTTTTTATTCCCTATAATCACATCTTGGGGTCCTGGAAGAGACCTCCACATAAGTCAGGAGGTCAGCAAGATGTGATTCTGGGGAGTGTGTTAGATAGCCTGACATGTAGTAACAAAAACAAGCCAAATCTAATTTTTTTTATTGTTTTTGTTGTCATTTTTCCTTGAAAACTCACATTGCTTGATGCAGGACAAAGTTATAGGTTGTATTTGGAGTCTGCCTTCATATCCACTCTGCCTTCTCCAATCTGGAGCAGAGCAGTTGGGAGAAATGATAAGAAGAAAAAGGTATATAGGAGAATGGGTCACATAGAGTTGCTACATTAAATCCCTACAAAAGTTAGAGAATCATAGAATTCCAGAATCTGAATTCTCTTGATGTCAAGGAAATCCCAACACCAATGATTTACCAAAAAAATAAATAAATAAATAAATGGGCTATCCTATCTAATAAAAGAGTAATATGCAAATTGACCATGCATCTGCCACACCCACCAGCCAATCAGAGTGAGTATGCAAATTAACCCAATGAAGATAGCTACAGCCACAGGAAAGAGGTTTAGGTTGCCCTTGGTGATGGAGGAAGCCAAGCTTTCCACATACCCTGGCTGCCCCAGGCCTCCATTTAAGGCAACAAAGTTTCAATGGTTTGGCTCTGTTCCAGACTACAAAGTTTCAATTGTATAAGATAAATAAATCCCAGATAACAGGGCCTCTGCTTGGATCACTGGTGGGTGGGAGTTGTAGCTGACCTGCAAACCACCACAGGCCCCTCGCCCAGGCCACTCCACATCCCAAGGACACCCTTCAGGGCAAACCAGCTGACTCTCATTCATACACTAAGCCTCTATCCTATCTAATAAAAGAGTAATATGCAGATTGAAATCACTCCAATACCCAAGATGACTTCCCCCATGTGGATACAAGATGGCCACCACAAGAAAGCCAGCAGGGGAGGGCAGTTGACAAAGACCAGGCCTGCAAGAGAGGGCATTTGGAGGTGATCAAGACTGCAGCAGAGGGCAGTTAGGGGTGACCAGGCCTGCAGGAGAGAGTAGTTAGGGTTGACCAAGCTTGCAGGGGAGGGCAGTTAGGGGCAAACAGGCTGGCAAGGGAGCAGATAGGCATCAATTAGGCTGGCAGGGGAGTGGTTAGTGGGTGATCAGACAGGCAAAAATGGTTAGGGGCAATCAGGAAGACAGGCAGGAGAGCAGTTGGGAGCCAGCAGTCCTGGATTGTGAGAGGAATCCCAGATTGGAGAGGGAGCAGGCTGGGCTGAAGGACACCCCTCCATGCCTAATTTCATGCACCAGGCCTCTAGTATACATAATAATATTATATATTTTATATTAGCATGCAGATAATAAACTACTGATGATATACAGTATTTGTATTGTATGTAAAAATACTTTTGGAAATGACATTGCCAGTTTTTAAAACACTATCAGTTCTGTATGTCTTTCATGTGATTATGAAGAACAAATATTAGCATAAATATGTAAATGTATATTAATGTCATCAAAAAGTACATTTATTATACTTCCTCTACCAATCAGAGGTCTCACACCATGGAACCAAAATGACTTACAGACTCATTCTCTGTTTTGTCGGTTGTAAAGGTCACCTGAAGTACAAGGAGATAAATTTGCGGGAAAATTTTAATTTATTTAAAACTGATCTTCTATTATCATAAATACCGTAGTCATATCCTGATTGTTTCTAAAAACACCTACTTCTGTATATACTTTCCTGCAAGCTTCTCAAAGAGAGTTTTCTTAATAACATGTATTTTTCAAAATTATGAGTTCACATATGTTTATTCTCTAATTATTATTTATTTCTCTGTGAGTCCTAAGGGAAAAAAAAATACATATTTTTTTTAACCTGTGAAATAGCTTTCTTAAAGTCTTTGACTGGTGATGCCTCACCTATGATTCACACATATCCAATTCAGTGCTTTAAAAACTGAAGTCTCACTCTTTCTCAGTTGAGATGTTCTGAAATGCACACTTGGGACAGGTGACTAAGATGGTTGGACCATCCACTAGAATTTCTGCTTATTTAAAGACACCTGGACTATAGCATCAATAAAAGACAATCTATCTATGTGCACCATAAACACATGGGGCTTAATATATAAGGAAACATGGAAGGAAACAATCAATAGGGGTATTTGAGTGTGATATGTTTTGAAACACCCTGGATGGAAGAGTGCCCAATTATGCCAGTAGAGGAAGTACTTGTACAGTTCTTAAGTTAGGAAATATTCTTTCATCTTTAATTCAATTTGTTTTCCCATAAAATACCACACCTTACCTGCAGTGAGCTCTGATAGTTTGTGCAGGTTTGAAACTTACTTTCCTGTTCTATACACAGATACACACACACACACACACACACACACACACACGAAGCCTAAATTCCTCTCATCCTCCTTTTTATCCCCCCTTTCTTTTCACCCTAAGCTAGTTTGTCCAATTCTCAAAGCTAGTTTTCTGTCATAGTTAACTATTTTATACTAAGTATCCTGCTCTTCTAAGTTGAGCTTACAAAAAAGTTTTTAAAAATTATAATTTCTGCCCTCAAAGAGCTCTTGCCTAAATAAACATACACAAACCTATGGATAAACAGTAAAAGTGTAAAAATACTATTCAGAAATATGTATGCAGCCCTGTTTTAAGATAAAGAACAGTTTGAGTAGCTGGGTGAGATCTGTGTAGGCTTGAGACATATGCAATAAATGTCAAATAGGTGTGGGAAAATGATCATTTGTCCTTCATTGATACAATATGAACTAATTGACAGAGTGAAATACATTGTGCATTGAGAATTTTTTTTTTACTCACAGAGTAAGTCATTAACTTGTACCTGCCTCATTCCCTTTCCTTATAGTGGGATTAAACTTGCAGATACTCTTCTCAGCTCTTATTCTCTACAGTATATTTTGCTATATTTCAACCTAATGTCCAGAATGCTCAAGTTAGGCTTGCTATCAGTCTCATTTTACTTTTCATTCCTTCTCTCTCTGGTTAGGTATAAGCACAACTATAAAAAAGAGCAACTGCTGAGAACACAAATAAAAATATGGGCTCATAGTCTCAGTGTAAAATAAAACCTTGAAAAAAAGATACTTTTAATGTAGCCAAAGGGGTTGTCTGAGCTCAAGATGGAATTTATCACCACTGTTATCACTACATCTCCTGTGTTCTCTCCATTAGCTTGGCTTTGGAAAGATCTCTGTGTTTGCCAGATGCTTCACTTCCAGGTAGTCAATTGTGCTTGCCATGTTTTCAAAGAGAGCTCTCTACACAAGATTTGAAAGACAAAGGAGAATAAGAAACCATTGATCTTTCTCCAGCAATGACAAGCAAGAACACAGGCTTCTGTATATTTTTTTTAAACTAGGAGCTCCATTGCAAAATGTTTGCTTTGGTGCTGCAGACAACTGCATTGGTGATATTTCTGGAAGTTCCTATTCTGGTCAGTGATAGTAAATATGTCTGCCAACATGTTTTGTATTTATAGCTTAAGTATCATTTGAACATTAATTCAACTGTGATATCATAAAAGCACCTCAAACTCATGGCCAGAACTGAACACAATAATTGGTCACTTTCTCCTTAAAATTAGGCCCAGAAGTCATGTTCAATTCCATGTGGGAGCACATGGTTGGGTTGCAGGCTCTATCCCCAGTGTGGGACATTCAGGAGGCAGTCAATCAATGATCTTCTCTTATCATTGATGTTTCTAGCTCTCTCTCTACCATCCTTTCTAAAAATCAATAAAATATATATTAATTTTTAAAATGTATATGCAGTGAAGTGAGGGGCTAGCTAGGGGCTAGCTGATATTTTGCAGAGTAACAAATCACCCCCTGTTATTACTCAATCAACTGACAGAACAATGAGATAATAAACTGGTTCATATTTTAAGCCACTAACATCATGCAGTTGTGGGCACTGGAAAATCTGAAATTTGTAAGACAAGTCATCAGGCTGGAGATTGAGATAAGAGTTGATGTTGCATGCAATCTTGAGCCTGAAATCTACGGAGCAGCCCAACAGGCTGGAATCTCAGGCAGGTTCCTATATTGCCATCTTGAGGCACATTTGTTTCTTCTGTGGGACGTTCCACCCTTTGCTCTTAATACCTTCATCCAATTAGATGAGGCTTACCCACCTTATCTAATTTAGTAAAAGTCTACTGGTTTAAATGTTAATCACATCTAAAAAACTATCTTCACAGAAGCATCTAGAACGTTTAACAAAATACCTGGGTACAGTCCACCCTTAGAAAACTTGAGAGTGAAACATATCTATTTTAACCACATTTAGTCTCCAAATAAAGGCAAACAGGTCTGCATAGCATGATATAACTATCCTGTACACAACAAAAAACACCCTCAATGTCCAGAACATGATGCAAAGTATCTGGGTTATGTTCACTCTTTTGTTTGATACCTTATAACTTAAATACTATGATAAAGTTAATGATACTTAAATTATGTTGCAAAGTTAGTATATCATCCTATATAATAAAAGCCTAATACACAAATTGTCCCTTCGACTGGGAGTTCGACCAGGAGTTCCACTGGAAGTTTGACCAAGAGGCAGGGCAGGCAGCAAGGGGAAGGGAGGCCCTGGCCAGCAACTGGCAGCCAGTAGGGACCCTTCACGAATTTCATGCACTGGGCTTCTAGTATGTTATATAAGAGGTAACAGGAGAAAAATATATTTTATCTTATTCTATCTATCTATCATCTATCTATCTATCTATCTATCTATCTATCTATCTATCTATCTATGTCTACCTCAGTGTGTATGTATGTATATATACTGTATATACACATAGACACATCTATAATAAAATGAGGTTGAAATGTTCATAACAATTATAGACCTCTTTCCTGTAACTGGTCATGGTTGTAGCTGGTATTTCTGATTGCTTTTTTTGTCTGTTACCCATTCTATATTTCCTTTGCCCTAATAAAGTATCTCAGCTGATCATGGATATTTGCCTAGTAGGATTACTCAGACCTTCATTTCTGCCTTGATCCTTGGACCCATGAATTCTGACTATGAAACAAATGGTAGCACATATTGATGCAGCCACTGCTTATAAATGGTTACCACAAACAAAAATAGATATCATAATAAATAACAAAATACTAAAATTACTGTATAAACATTATTATAAGCAACACCTGCTATCTCCACTATTGTGCAGTAATTTGTACATTATAGATAATACAATCATAGTAGAAAACTAATGCAGATGCATGCTGGGAGAGATAAAGTAATGCAGGACTATGTACATTGGGCTACTTTTTCACATAAGTTACTTATGAAATCAGGGCCTGCTCAGATCCAGTTATGTATGTACCATTTCTATTTGAGGATGGATTTCTGCTATGCACACCCAAACTATAGCTTTGTGGGTCAGAAAACATGCAGATAATGATGGGAAGCTCAAGTTGCATGGTAACTTAGTGGTCCACAGCTAAACATTCAGGAAAGCCTAATATAAGGCCAAAATCCATTTCTCAAAAGGAGAGAAGTTATACATGGAGGATGGCAGGGCTTTGCCCTCAAGTTATAAGGATTTACAGCGCAAATAAACTCTATATTCCAAACAGAATCTATCTGTCTCAGTAATTTTAGCACAATTAGATATGCTAGGTCATATACATGAGGTAGAGCAGCTTGCATAACTATAATTCCTATTGTAGAACCTTCTTTTAGACTAGGCCCCACTCAAATCTACTATTTTTGGGGTCATTTGGTAAATGGTCCAGGTTAACATACTCAACAGAGGACTATGCTGCTCAACAATACAAAGAGGCTTACTGGACATTTTGATTCTCTTGATTGTAGGAAGGATCAGATGCAGCAACTTATCCTTCACCTTAGCATAGATGAGGGAGAGACTGATTTTAAGGAATTGGCTCACATCATTATGATTTAGGGGGCTGACAGGTCTACAATTTTAGGGTGAATTGACAAGCTGGAATTCAGGCAAATGTTGATGTTATATTATATAGTTCATCTCCCTAATCTGCAGCACAGCCCAGACGCTGGACTCAGGGTTTCTATGTTGCAATCTTGAGTCACAACTGCTTCTTCAGGATTCCTTGGTCTTCACTCTTAAGGCTTAAAGTTGATTAAATGAGGTCCATCTATATTGGGGAGGGGGGAAATCGGTTTTATACAGAGTCAGAATATTTAAATGTTAATTACATCCAAAGAATTCCTTCAAGCAACATCTAGACTGTTGTTTGACCAAACAACTGGCTACCATAATCTAGCCAAGTTGACACATTAAATTAATCATCACAATAGATAAAAACATACATAATTAGCCGAGACCGATTTGGCTCAGTGGATAGAGCATCGGCCTGCGACTGAAAGGTCCCAGGTTCGATTCCGGTCAGGTTTGATTCCATGTACCTTGCTTGCGGGCACATCTCCACTGTGGGGTGTGCAGGAGGCGGTTGTTCGATGTCTCTCTCTCATCGATGTTTCTGACTTTCTATCTCTCTCCCTTCCTCTCTGTAAAATATCAATAAAATATATTTAAAAAAAAACATACATAATTAATTTGATACTTTTGCAAATAGATTTCTAGATCAAATGATGAAACTGTCAACTAGTTTTACTTAGCTCTGTATAATAAGGTAGAGATAAGAGAGTTGAACTAAAGAATGGGCTAGTCTGTTTACACAACTAAAATATATATTTATTTTCCTTTTTTTTTTTGAAGAATATTTTCACTGCATGGAATTCAACATTGGAAGTTACCTTCATTCCTCAGCTTAAAATGATTTTTAAAATGTGAGTGCTTTTGAGATAATATTTTGTCTTTGGCTCCTTGAAGTTTGACTTTGAATTGTACAGTTTGGGGTTATTATGAAAAATACACCTATAAATATTATTTCATATGCCTTTGCAGAAATGTATGCATGCATTCCTCTTGGATATATACTTGGGGTGAAATTGCTCAGTTATCACATATTCATTGACTATTAGTATTATTTATTATTTTATTGGCATTATCTATTATCATGTTTATTATTATTAGCTATGATTATTAACTTTCAATGTACTAACTCTTAAATTTTAGCTATTATTAATTCAGTTGCTATTACCATTAATGGCCTGGAGGTAAAATGGGGTGTTTGTCTTTAACTAGCCTGTGCCTTTCAGAGAGAAAGTTCCAGAAAGGCCAGTGAAGGTTAGGCCCATATTCAGGGCACTTCAACCTTTGGAGGCCCATGGGTCATCATGCGACCTGACATTCGGGGCTCTGTTCACATAGAAACATAGGTCATTTGTGATCCAGGTGAGTTCCCTACTTGGGAATGTGAACTAGATTTCTCTGAAAGATCCCCAGGTGGGGTCAGTGGGTGAGGATGGGGATTGAGGTGAACTACTCAGAGAAAACCCAGAGTAGGGTCCACCCTCATGCAGTCAGAGTCACTTATTCTCTTCTTCCAGTGATGAGCCTGATCACCTGGGTTTCCTCAGGCTACTGCCAACAGGTCTTCCTTGAGTACTAATGGCTGAACTGCAGTGTCCCTCACCAACCACCAGCATTGGAAGCCTGCACCATCAGACAGAGAACATTCATGCCTTGTTCCAGTCTAAAATATGTATTTTCAAAATTGTTTGTGTCTGCACCAAGAGGGGAAGTTTGTGGGGTGTCCACAGCTACCACGGTTTAACTGGGTCATCAGAGCCACAGAATGATGACTAGGAAGGCTTAGGGCCATGTGGGGGATGGTTTTGAGAATTATTTTTTAGGTGATAACTTGGCTGTCCAATGAGTAGGAGTCTCAGATAGTTTCTATCTGGAGCTAAAAGTCTGCTCAGAAGAAGTGGGTCTGTTGGCAGTGGAGGTAGGGCAGATGAGCTTTGTATGGTGGCTTAGCCAAATCTGATGAACTGGAGTAGGGCCAGTGGGCCACAGACAAACAGGAGAGCCCAAGAAACAGACTCTGGGAGAGGAAATGCCAGTTGGGTCAACAGACCTGAGGCCATGAGAACCATGCTATGGTAGACATGGAGACTATGAAGGCCCCACTACTTTGCAGATATCCCCAGAGAATCCCCAACACTTTCTGGATGGCTCTCATCATCTCCATCAATACTGATGAACTTGTATCCTCATAGAAGCCTTCCCTGACCACCTTGTGTAACTTAATACTTCCTTATTTCTTTAATTCTCTTATAATTTTATTTAAAGCAATTATTATTTCTTGAAATAATATTATTGTTTGTCTCTTCCTTTCACCTATGGAATGCCTAAGAAGAGAAGCCTCAATCTTCGCATTCACTCAAATATCCCAAGCAACTACTGTAGGTGCTCAAATATTTGTTGAATAAATAGATAGATGGAGGTGAGTTCATAGATGAAACAGCACCTTTCCACTCCTGCCTTTTTTATGCAAATGCGCGCACACACACACACACACACACACACACACACACACATTCCCCACAGGGAAGTATTCATCAGTTTGAGTCTGTATCCTGGCCTCCATTTTGCGTTGGTGTCATTGCAGGAACCCAATAGAAGCTGCACACAAGCTGTTTTTTAAGGGCAGAAGGTCTTACAGGACCAGGAACTCCACATGAGAATCCACTTCAAGGTAACAGGAGAGTTTGGAGCCTGACCTTGGAGAACTGGATTTCAGTCAAACACTTTTTATAGAAAATAATTTTATTGAACAAAGAGGGACCCCACTGAGAATAGAAAGGATGGGAATAAAAATGTGGTGAACCCTAACCGGTTAGGGAGGACATATTCCTAAGTTTATTCTGCTCCTGAGAACCCAGACAGGAGGCTCCCCCTGGTTACCATATAGTGCTTTTTTCAGTTTTAAGAAGCTCAGCTCCTCCTATTTTGTGTTATTGGCCATTGGTAATGACTCACGGCAGGAGCGCATCTTAATAGAATGAGACCCTGCAGAGGCCACTCTGTACCCTCTTTCTGCTCCTGGATTCTACTTGGCTCACAGAGTACATTTCTTTCTTTCTTCTGCCCAAGAAGGGACTCAAAAGCAAGCATGTCAAACTTGCGGCCCGTGGGCCACATGTAGCCCAAAATGAATACTTTTGCAGCCCAGCCTATATGATGATATATAAGAAACATTTTAATAAAAATTTCATAACTCAATTTTTAAAATATCCTGTTATTCATAATTATTAATAACGAACTATAATGTTTACTAATGACCGATTATTATAATTGTGTTGCATTTATTTCCCTTACATGCCTTATGTGCAGGCTCACCGTTTTTCTCCAATAATATCATCAGCGAATATTTTAGCAGCCAACTGCCATGTCATTAGTCTTGGACTGACTTGTTTGGTATGTACAACAGAAAATATTTCACTTTCAGATAACAAGAAAAATAGTTTTTTTTGTGTTACACTTATTAATTTGTACAGTTATTCAGTGTCTGGTAAGTTAATGTTCAAGACAAAATATTAATTTTTATTAAAATGTTCTATTATTTTATGTTAATGATTACTCATTTATTTCAACCTTTTGTATTTAGCATGTCTCTATAGAAATAAACCTAGGTTTCTGTGAAAACTGAAACTTTTGTGTTTGTTTTTGTGGTCCATATAAAGTTAAACCTTGTTTATATGGTCCATGTTAGTCTTTGAGTTTGACATGCTTGCTCTAGAGACTGAACGGAGAAGCATCAGGTTTTCTACCTGACCAGCTTCAGATCTGGGATGTTCAGAGAGCAGCCTCTTATTTCCAACCTCAAATTCTGTGGTTCTTTGCACATGGCTATTTAGTATGGAAGGAGGATTCTGGCTTAAAAAGGAGTCAGATTATAATCGCCTGTGGTGGGCCACAGAGGTCACTGCTGGAAGAGGCATGAGCTGTCCAAAGCAGTAAAACTTTGTCCTCTCTGCAGAGTACCTTACCCAGTGAGCTTTTGTGGATTAAGTTTTCTTGTCACCATGTTCCAATTGCCCACTTTTGGGGCTGCAGCAACTGAAGTCTTCATCTGACTCTTCTCCAGGACGTGGTCTCTTAAGAGTTCACCTGGGGAATAGCTTCTCTGATTCCATCTTTGCTGGGGTGAAGGAAAGAGCATCCCCACAGACCCAGGAGTTCCTAACCAGGCAGTATGTCTCCTCATGCCAGCCCACTTGGGTTATCCACACCCTTGATAGAGGACATGGTAGTGATCAGATGTATAAAATGCTTGTTGAAACATTGGCAAGGTTTAGTGGTTTGCCTTATAATTTAATGGTTTGTCTCATCTTGACAGAAGTACTTCTAAGAACTCTATGATTCTCATTCTATAGCACCCTAAATCCCATTGTAAAGTTGAGAGAGGTTTATTCTCTCAAATACATTTCTGCTTGAGATTTTTGTCTATGTAGATTCATAATAACTTTATACGCAAGAAGCCTCAAGAATTTTTAAAGAATTATATCATCTGACTAAAATGAACATAGTTCACTATGTAAGCAGGTCACTTCACCCCAATCTTCCTACATGCAAGCAGAGAAAGCTATTTGTTTGCAAACAAGAACTATTCCTAGAAGAAAATAAAGGATGACTCCAAGAGCAAAGTCAAAATCCCAGAGCGAAGAGTCAACAGCCATTGAGAACTACTTCTGGGGATAGTAATTGGAGTCACAAGCAAAGAACAGAGACAGTCTTTGCTTCTGAATTTGGAAGTAATGGCAATAAATGCCCAATTTGATTTCAAAATTCCTATGCACCATTGGCTGCATTGTATCTTTTATTTTCCCCTTTATAAACCAGCATGTTTGTTGTAATTATGTGGCTCCTTTTTCATCTGTATGATGATTATATTGGGTAGAAGGGGGGATAACTTGTGTCTGAAAATGAGGAAGTGCACCTGAGAAGTTGATTTCAACATGCTACATCTAAGGAATTTCATCCACACCTGATGAGAAAATCCTGTATTTCAAGCCAGTGTTTTAATGAATAAGATATTTGAGGAAGTAATAATTATATTCTATACTAGAGACACAGTGCATGAAATTTGTGCATGGAGCGGGGAAAGCCCTCAGCCCAGACTGCACCCTCTCCAATCTGGGACCCCTCAGGGGATGTCCAACTGACGGTTTAGGCCCAATCCTGGATATCCCTCTCACAATCCTGGACTGCTGGTTCCTAACTGCTCACCTGTCTGCCTGCCTGATTGCCCCCCTGCCAATCTGGTCACCCTCAATTGCCCCCACACTCCTGGCCTGGTTTCCCCCAACTGCTCCCCCTGTTGGCCTGGTCACCCCACACAGCCTGCCCCATTCAACCTGCTTGTTCAGTTGCTTGGCTGTCCCTAACTAATCCCCCTGCTGGCCTGATCATAGGCAGACATCTTGTGATGGCATGAGGATTAATTTGTGTATTACCTCTTTATTATATAGAATACAAGAGGGATGTGGTTATTGTGTCCATATGATGGAATGTGATAGTTAGTCTCTTAAAATGGATTTCCTCTTCCTACATGAATATCCACATCCAGGAATAGAGATCATTTGCTCCTTCTTGAATATGGCCTGCAGAAAACCCAATGCTCCTCTACTCAATCTCTAGAGTCCCTTCTTAGGCAGAAGAAAGAAAGGTATGTACTCTGTAAGCTAAGTAGAATCCAGGAGCAAAGAGAGGGTGCAGTGACTGCTTTGACTAATAGAATGTAGCAGAAATCAAATCCTGTAATTTTTGAATCCAAGTTTTTCTTCTTCTTAGAATCCAAATGCCTAAAATGTGAGTTCAAGCCACGTGAAACAGTCACATAGAGAATGTAGTAGGATTTTTATATGTTTAATTTAGGGATCTCATAATCAAATAAAAGGTCTGAGCAAGACTACTCTAATTATTGTTTTGCCTTTATTATTCATTATGATAACCATAACCATGATCACCTTGTCTTTGGTGAATAGTTGGCTCCTGCCACCCTAGGAATTTATCATTATCATTGTATTTAGGGATCTCACTTCAATGGTAGCAATGAGCATTAATTGCTGACCTACACTTTTATATTGATAATGAGACTTTTCTCACAAACATATCTCATTGTCTTAGTGAAAAGTGTTTTCTTGATTTTCCTAGCAGGTGTGAGCAGGTCTTCTATGATAAAATACTCTAAGACTCACTCCACTCTTCTTAAGGCTTTGGGTATGTTTATCTACAGTATATCAATTAATTTCTTGCATTTTAAGCTCATGTAGCATAGGCCATATTTTGATCCAAATTCAGTTAGCCAATTAAGCAATCTTTCTGAGCCTTTTCTCATTTCTTCAGCTAAAACACTAAACCTAGGGTCATACCAGTGAATTAAGCCTGATCCAACTTGCTTTTGTTTTGCCTTAATTTCACACTCATTTTATCCATCTCTAACATATTATGAAGGCTTATTTTTATATTAATCTGAAAAAAAAATGTTCTTTTGGTGTATGGTGAATCTCCCTGTGAAAGATTTGTAAGTTACCTTTTGGGGCTTGTTGGGACTGAATGAAGGCGCAAAGCTATACTCAACCTATCTTTAAGTCTAAAAGTAAAGAGGTGGGTGAAATTTGGTCCTGAAAAAAAAAACAGCATTTTTAAATCTCTTAAAACCATCATATGTTTCTTTTTATTAAATGTATTGGGGTGACAATAGTTAATAAGATTATATAAGTTTTGCAAGACAACTACATGAAGAGAGGCCATTATAGATTCTGCAGGGTTATTCTCCTCACATAGAAATACAAGAACTGTTTCTATTGGCAAAGAAAACACTATAGAGTTTAAGAGTTCAATGTCCTCATTTCATTTTTTAGGATTCTTCTAATTACTCATAGCACTTAGTACTTATTATTTGGATTTCCCTGGATTTCAAACTACTTAAAGGTCTAGAAGTAAAAAGAAGTGATAAAGTCCTAAGGAGATTCAGAAATAACCTGCAAATCAGAAAGGTCATTACAGATCCTTTAGGTAAAGAGGAAATATGCTTTTCTGGTAGAGGTGGAAGGGAAACTCACAGCAACATATTGTCAGAAGAGCAATAATTGCCCAATACCCCATCATGATGCTTACATCATTCATCTCATCGTGAAGACATTTTATCATCTCACATAACCAGAAAAAGAAGAAAGGTAAGTAGCATAGTAAGCTATTTTGAGAGAGAGAAACCACATTTAAATAATTTTTATTACAGCTTATTGTTATAATTGCTTATTTTATTATTTGTTATTATTGTTAACCTCATGCTGAGCCAAATTATATATTACATTTTATCATAGGTGTGTGTATATATAAGAAAAAAAAACACTATATATAGGATTTAGTACTACCCTTAGTTTCAGGCAGCTGCTTTGGGTCCTGAAACTTACACCTATGGATAATGAGGGGCTACTATACAATTTTAAATTATTTACATACACTTTCTCTTTTTGTCCCTATGAAGAGTATTTTTGAGATAGGTATTATTAGCTCCATTTTAATGTTGAAGAAACTGAAATAAAGAAAGAATAAATAACTTGCTCTAGAACATAGTAAGAGTGCATCAAGAATTCAAACTCAAAAACCACATATAATGTTGAAATGTTTTTGTTTGTTTGTTTTGTTTTACATTGTATGGAAAAAAAGCTGCCTTGCATAATTATATTTAGAAAGTTGAGAGTGTTTTATTTCTCTGTTTAGACATGTTGGATGAAGGATTTTTTTTTTTCTTGTGTAGCTTACTTGCTTTTTGCCTATATATTCTGCCATCAAATAATTATGTATTTTGGTTTTGATTGTTGTTGTTTTTAATATAGCTAAACTTTGTGTAATTCTCTTGCTCAAATCAGAAGACTCATCTAAAAAAGTGTGTTATTTTCAACCCAACTAGATGTAGACTTTTATAAATGAAAGACCTTATACACTCACTAAATACCAGTAAATACTCCACAAATTCAAACTGCAGTTTTTAAGTTGGGGATTATGTGTTATTCATCTCTATATTGGCTTCAAAAAATTTGTGCTTTAGCCACAGTAGGTGTTCAGTAAATCTATTGAATGGTTAAATCTCTTATGTTGAACTACTTCATAAACCTGTCTTGGTATTTAATCACTGTGCATTACTGTATATTTTATTAATTTTCTTATTGATTCTATTTATAACAACCACATTTATCATTTCTACCAGGTTGGGGAAAATCTACCACCAATGAACATACCAATATTTTTCTTTATAATTATCTATACAATATACATTTTCTCCAACTTTTCCACTTTCCATAGGCATTCTCCTATTGTCAGCCTCGGTGTAATTATAATTTTCCATGATTAATGTCCTAGCTGTTTTTACAGGCTTTTCTCATCTGCATACTTATTTTTAAATCTTCTTTTTCATTTTGCCTGAAACATAGTTGCTTCTTTTTACTTATTTTCCCCATATTTATTATTATTATTATTATTATTATTATTATTACTCATTGCTATAATCCAAATGATCTGTTTGGTCCTTGGAGCATATGTTATATCTGTCATACAGGTTATTTTACACTGGCACCTCCAGTCTGGCAAAGTCTAGCCTTCCTATAAAAAACATCATCCTGGTTGTTAAGGTTCTTACTACTTCAGTTATATTAGCCTCTACTTCCAGCCTAGAAAATATTGCACACACTCATTCACTCTCTCTTCCTTTTGCCTTCTTTTCTGTTTTTCTTCCTTCCTCCCTCCCTTCTTTGCCTTCCTTCCTTTTTCCCTACTTCTCTTCCTCCCTTCCTCCCTCCCTCCCTTCTGTCCTTTCTTCTTGTCACAAAGAAAACAAACAATAGATTGACTCTTTCTAATGGCTTAAGCTTTGTTTTGTTATTGTATTTGTTGTTTAATAAGTTTTAGTCTTTTCTGTTAACTTTTCCTTCCTTGTTATTTTAATGTTAAAACTAGAGGCTGAACGCACGAAATCTGGGCAAGAGGCTTGGCCCTTGCAGCCGTGGTGGCTTACCTTGGCCCTCACAGCCCCGACTTCATTTGGAAAGTCATCTGGAAGGATGTCCAGAAGGTCATTTGACTGTCTGGTCTAATTAGCAGAGTATGCTTTTATTATTATTATGGATAATAGTTTTATTTGCCCTTTGTATATATTCAAATTACCAAAACACACCCTACACATGAACACATATTGTTTACTTATCTATTTTGTTAATCTGTTTTCCCTAGGTGGCCACCTATTGGCTTTATCAGGAAGCAAAATAGCATTGTTTTTATTTTGATAGTCTATAACTGAATGTCTACACTTATACATAGATCAGGCACCATAACAAGTCTCCAAAAAAATAAAAGTAAAACAAAAAGTGTCTGCCCTAGCCGGTTTTGCTCAGTGGATAGAATGTCGGCCTGTGGATGAAAGGGTCCTGGGTTCCATTCCAGCCAAGGGTACATACCCAAGTTGTGGGCTCAGTACCCAGTAAGGAGTGTGCAGAAGGCAGCTGATCAATGATTTTCTCTCATCATTGATTGTTCTTTCTCTCTCTCCTCCCTTTCTCTCTGAAATCAATAAAAATATATTAGAAAAACAGTGTCTCACTCTCTTATAAGCATAACCAATGAACACAAGATACTTGGGGGTTAGGGTATGCCTGGGAGGGATGGGGGCAATGGGAAGATATGTAAACATGTAATACATTAATACAAAAAATTGAAAAAAAATAAAAAAGTGTTTCAGATCTTCTATAATTTTACTTATTGTTCTTTTTTATTTTATTTTAAAAATATATTTATTGTTGAAACTACTACATATGTGCCCTTTTTTTCCTATTGACCTCTTCACCACACAATTGTCTGTGTCCATGAGTTATGCATGCATATATACAAATTTTAGGGTTGATCTCTTCCTGACCACTCACCAACCTCTGCCTTCTCTCTGAGATTTGACATTCTAGTTTATACTTCTATGCCTTTGGGTCTATTTTGTTCACCAATTTATTTTCTTTATTAGATTCTACATATAAGTGAGACCATGTAATATTTGCCCTTCTCTGGCTGGCTTATTTTGTTTAGCATAGTATTTTCCAGTTCCCTCCATGCAGTTTCAAAAGGTAAGAGATCCATTTTTTTTAACAGCTGCATAGTATTCTATTGTGTAAGTGTACTACTGCTTTTTTATCCACTCATCTGCTGATGGCTGTTTCCAGATCTTAGCTATTGCAAATAGTGCTGTTATGAACATAGGGATGCGTCTATATTTTTTTCTGATTAGTGTTTCAGGATCCAAAATATATTCCTAGAATAATTCTGGGATTACTGGGTCAAATGGAAGTTCCATATTTTATTTTTTGAGGAAACTCCATACTGTTTTCCACAGTGGCTGTACCAGTCTGCATTCCTACCAGCTGTGCATTAGAGTTATCTTTTATCCACATCCTCATTAATACTTTTCATTTGTTGATCGATTTGTTGATAATAGACATTTTGACAAGTGTGAGGTAATACCTCATTGTCATTTTAATTTGAATCTCTATGGTGATCAGTGACTTTGAGCATTTTTTTCACATGTCTCTTGGCCATCTGTATGTCTACTTTTGAGAAGTATCTATTTAGTTCCTTTGCCCATTTTTATTAGACTGTCTTCATTTTGTTATGTTGTATAAGTTCCTTATGTAGTTTGGATATTAACTCTTTTCTGTTCTTTTTAAATGAACTATATTAGGGTTACATTGATTAATAAAATTATATAGGTTTCAAATGTACAATTTCATAGTGCATCATCTGTATATAGCATTGTGTGCCCACCATACAAAGTCAAATCTCTTTCTCTAACTATATATTTGATCCCTTTATTCTTTGCTACTTCTCTCCACCCATCTTTTTCTCTATAACCATGATACTATTGTCTGTAGCTATTAGTTTTTGTTTATCTATTTGCCTTGCTTGTTAATTTATGGCTTTTAGTCTCATATTCCTCACATGAGTAAAATTATATTGTTCTTGACTTTTTTTGTCTGATCTATTTCACTTAGCATGATATTCTCAAGATACATCCATGTTGTAGCTTCCAAATGGAAGTATTACATATTTTTTATGGCTGAGTAATATTCCATTGCATATATGTACTGCATCTTTTTTTTTATCCAATCATCAATTGAAGGACACGTTGGTTGGCAGAAAAACCACAGACACATAGGCCAAAAGAACAATTGAGAGCCCTGAAATAAACCAACATTATATAGGCAAATAATCTTTGACAAAGGAGCCAAAAATATACAATGGAGAACAGAAAACCTCTTCAATTAATAGTGCTGGGAAAATTGAAAAGCCACACGCAAAGAATGAAACTAGACTGCTATTTATCACCATATACAATAATTAACTCAAAATGAATCAAAGACCTAAATAAATGACCTGAAACAATAAACTACATAGAAGAAAACAAAGGTCCTAAACTTATGAATTTGACCTCAAAGACAAGGGATGTGAATATAAATGAATGGGACTGTATAAACCTAAAAATCTTCTGCACAGCAAGAGAACATCAATACAACCAATGGAATGGAAGAAGATATATGCAAATAATAATTCTGATAAGGCAGTATTATTTAAAACATATAAAGAACTCATACAACTCAACAACAAAAGACAAGTCAATTAGAAGATAGACAGGGAACCTGAAGATACACTTTCCCCAAGAAAACATATTAATAGCCAACAGATATATAATAGGATGCTCAACTTTACTAGCTATTAAGGAAATGGAAATCAAAACTCTGAGATACCACCTTATACCTATTAAAATGACTATTATATTTTTTATGTTGTTGTTATTTTTGTCTCTTAATAAATGTCCAACCGCAGAAAGAAAAAAACAAAACAAAACTAAAGTAACTGACATAGTGATGGGTTAATATTTTGAGATAAAAAATGCATGAGATAGCAGATTCAATTCTGCCTCCTGCCAACTCAAAAATATAGCATTTCAAGTTGAAAGAAGGGGAAGAAGTGAGAGTGTTTAGGTTTATTGCTGATTATTGATGTTAAAAAAAAAGTTTCCTCTAAAACAGACATCTGGTTACGAGTGCCCAGATAAAATTAAAGTGTATAAAAGATTTTTTCATAGCATTATGTCAGATTTTCTATTTCCATCAGGCTTTATTTGGTTTCCTGATCCCCTGCCTATAACTTCTAACAGAAGTGCAGGGTGTAAAATTGACTGTGAGTCTATGATTCTGGGTTTTCTTATCACACTCTATTTTCAGTATG
>PVJN01011111.1:0-55338 GCA_004026805.1 Lasiurus borealis | reverse complement strand
CTCTTTCATCATATTGTTTATATTTAGGTACCTCTAGAACAAGCATATCAAACTCACGGCCCACAGGCCACATGCAGCCCACAAGGAATATTTTTGCAACCCAGTCAATATAATGCTATGTAAGAAACATTTTAACACAAATTTCATAACCTAATTTTTATAATATCTGTTATACATAATTATTAATAACAAACTACAAGGTTTGCTAATGAGTGATTACAATAATAGTTTTGCATTCATTTCCCTTACATGTTTTATACTCAGGCGCACCATTTCTCTCCACTAATACTAGCAGCGAATATTTTAGCAGCCAATTGTCACATCATTAGTGTTGGATTGACTTGTTTGGCAACAGAAAATATTTCACTTTCAGAGAACAAGAAAAATAGCTTTATTTGTGTTACACTTATTAACTTGTGCAGTTATTCAGTTTCTGCTAAGTTAATGTTCAAGAAAAAATATTAATTTTTATTAAAATGTTCTGTCATTTATGTTAATGATTACTCATCTATTTAAGCCCTTTGTATTCAGCATGTCTATGTTTCTATGAAAATTGAAGCTTTTGTTTTTTTGTGGCCCACATAAACTTAAACCTTGTTTACTTAACCCATGTTAGCCTTCGAGTTTGACATGTTTGCTCTAGAACATATTTGAGCATTTCACTAGCTCATGCTGGGTAAGAAATTTATGAACCAGCGATCTGAGCAGTACATATTTGATAGCTTTAACATAATTCTTAGCTTAAGCTAAGAAATTTGCTGTATCCTCTTATAGTTAGAGTAAATTCTTGTTTTCAATATTGTTTATGACCTAGTTATTTCTATATTTTATGTCTTACATTTTCTACATCAGATTTCAAGGCAGTAAACCAGATTATGGTTTTCCTTATGTTTTATTATATAAGAACATTTTTTCATTTAAAAATTTAAATTGATAATATTCTAGAAAGTATTGCTTTATACTTCTTTCAATCTCTAAAGTTAATTTTTCCTTTCTCATTTACAATATTCAGTGCATTCTATTTTTATTCACTAGGTTAGAAAAGGGAAATGTACCTTGCAACCTAGAACATAGTTCTAATCCAAAGTAGTTCTGAGTATTGTTTTAGTGTATAACATGTTTAGTCTTCCAATGATTATAAGACTAATAAAACTGTGGTAGGCAGAATAATGGCTTCCCAGGGGATGTCCATGCCTAATCCCAAAAGCTTGTAAACATTAGGATGGATAAATGGTGAAGAATAATATAGATAGAGATGAAATTAAAGTATAGTGAAATAAAATTTTAGATTATCTAGGTGGGTCCAATATAATCTCAAGAGTCTTTAAAAAAGTAAGAGTGGAGCAGAAAAAAAAAAGCACCGGAGAAATAGAAGTGTGAAAAGAATTTAGTATTCCTGGCTTTGAAGATAGAGGAAAGAGAATGAGCCAAGGAAAGTGAGTGGCCCCTACAGATGGAAAAGGCAAAAAATAGATTTACTGCTAGAGCCTCTATGTATGAATCGTTCTACCCAACACCTTGATCTTAGTCCAGGGGATTTGTTTTGGACTCCTGATCTATAGAACTGTAAAAAAATAAATTTGTGTTGTTTTAAGCTACTGAGTTAGTGGTAATATGTCAAAGCAGTATGCCAAAGGAAACTAATTCAGATTTTTATAACTAGAAATAGAGTGATGTAACAAATTTTTAGAAATGTAGAAATGACTTTGGAATTAGGTAGTGGGCAAAGGCTGGAGAATCTTGAGAAGCACTGTAAAAACTTAGATTCCCTTGAATAGTTTCTTAGTAGATGTACGAATTTTAAAACTCTACTACTAGTCAGAAGAAATAGAGAAGACTGGTAAAGACACTATATATTAGTTCAGAGAATATATTTTGATGAGCAGACTATTGGTGGAAATATGGATGTTTAATGTACTGCTATAGAGAAACCAGAAGTTAATGAAGAACATTCTATTGAAAACAAGGAGATAGTTTAATTGTGTCCTACAGTTACATGACAAACACACCTTTAACAACAAAATTGAACATTTACATGAGGGACTTACCAAGCAAAGTGTTGTAGATATGGCCACATTTCTTTCTGTTTATATAAAAATGCAAAAGCAAAAAAAAAAAAAAAAAAAGAAACTCTGATTTGATGATTGAGGAAGTACTCAGCCTGTTCACATCATAATGACACTGAAATTAAGAGACTCCCACTGTCAAAAAGGTGTGCTGTAGAATATAAACTAAGAGTGCTACTGGACAATCTTTTGCTAACAATTCAGAAAGAATAAATGCCCAGTGTATTCAGTCACACAAAAGACTCTTTGAAATTAGTTAAACATGTGATTCAGATGTCCCTTCAATTATCTTAGCAAATGACAAAGATACATATAGAATTATTTAAGAAAAATATCAAAGATTATCTTGAAAGGTTTTTAAAGAGCTTCTTTTCTAGTGGAATGAGCCCTTTAAGATACATAGAAGATCCACAAGGTTGACCTTGCAACAGAAACTCTTCCAATTTGAACTGAAAGGAAATGATAGCACAGAGAATGAAAGAAGATTGTCAGACGACCAAAATCCTACAGATGGGAAAAAGTTTAAATTCAGCGCCAAACATGCACTACATTTAATGAATAAGGAAAGATGACTCAGAGAGTCATCATCTAGCTTAGAGCCACAAAGAGTGAATTCCAGTTCTTGAAATCAAATAGAATTCACCTAGACAGATTTTGAAATTCTTTGGGAGGGGAAGATTCTTTTCTCTTTCCAGTTTTTTTCCTTCCTAAACCAGAATGCCTGTAACTAGTATGGTATGCCAGCCCCACCATTGTTTTTTAGGTTTTTTTTTTTTGGGAGGGGGGGCAGGTGATGGGTGCTGTTAAGGGGAGCAGATAACTTGCTGCTTGAGTTTCACATGTTCACAGATGGAGAGAGTTATGACCCAGGATAAATTATACCCAGAGGCTCACTCATACGTGATTAAAATGATGACATTTGGAATTTTTGAACTGATGAGACTTAGATGCAATTTGAAATGTAGCTGCTGCTCTAATTAGTTGAGACTTTGGGGGACTTTGGTATGAAATAAATTTATTTTTATGTGACTCTTTGAGGACCAGGTGAAATAATGTCATAAAGATATACCCGTCCCAATGCTTGGAAACTGTGAATATGTTAAATTATGTTACAAAAGGGATTTGTGGCTATGATAAAATTAAGGTTACAAATCAGTTGAACATGAGATAAAGGTTTTAGCATGTAATATGTGGATGGGTCCAATATAATTTGTAGGGACCTTATAGGAGAAAGACAGATGCAGAAGTTAAAAAAAAAAAAACAGGGGGGGGGCGAGCGGCCAATAACAGCATGAAATGAACTCAGCCTAGTTGAGTTGGGCTTACTGATGGAAGAAGGGGAAATGAGCCAAAGAAAGCAGGCAGCCTTTAGTAGCTGGAAAAGGCAGAAAACAGAGCCTCTCCAAGAGCCTCTGAAAAGGAATCACTCTGCTGACACCTCGATCTGAGTCCAGTGAGACCAGTGTTGGATGGAAAACCTATGAAACTTTAGGATATGTTTGTGTTGCCTTAAGCCATTAAATTTGTGGTAATTTACCATAGCAACAATAGAAAACTAACACAAATACTTTGACATGTATTCAAATATTTTCAGCAACCAAAATGAAATTAGATATACTGACTTCTACCAATAAAAAATGACATTTATTGAGCCTATAGAGCTTTCAGGCAAATTCATTTGACATATTAACATCTTCATGTAAATATTTGCAGCAAATTAAGATGATTTATATACATATTGGCATATTTATATTTTATAACTTCCTTTCAAATTTTAATTTTCCTAAAATACATTTAAATTTTAAAATTACATGTATCACATTTACTTATAGTTTATTAAATTAATCTAATATTTATCGACTATTCATTTATTACTCTTACTTTCAATTTAATCTGTGATATTTGAAAACGTCTATTTTTCTATAAACAGCGTACCAGAGAATATCTATTTATATATGGTTACGAATTGGGTAGTATCACATCCATCCACCCACTCTTCCCTTCATATTCTATTTAATAACCACACTTTATTCTAGGACCTAAAATTATGGGGGAAGCTTGAGACAATCTTAATTTTATTTAATCTTTTACAAATGTTGTTAACCTTTGCCCTGAATATTTATAAATCTTTATAATTGCAAATAAAAATTTCATCAATATGAATATCTCTTGATAGTTGTTTATCCAATTTTTACTGATGTAGTAGATTATTTCAGCCCTCACATTTATATTTTCATTGTTCAGTAAATACTTTGTTCTATTAAATTCTAATTAATTTTCTGTATTTTTCAGTAATCAGTCTGCTACAGAAGTTCTCTATCTTGTCTTTTTCCTTTTGTCTTATATCTCTATATTTATGAAAGTTTCTTGAATAGGGTGTAAGTAGTGAAAATTTCACTTTTTGTCACCTATAAAGTGATTTTCCTTAGCCCACCAAATCAGTAAAATTATGCAATTAAAGAAAAAAAAAGGAAGGAAGAAAGGAAGGGAGAGAGGGAGGGAGGGAGGAAGGAAGGAAGGAAGGGAGAAAGAAAGAAAGAAAGAAAGAAAGAGAGAGAGAGAGAGAGAGAGAGAGAGAGAGAGAGAGAGAGAGAAAGAAAGAAAGAAAGAAAGAAAGAAAGAAAGAAAGAAAGAAAGAAAGAAAGAGAGAAAGAAAGAGAGAAAGAAAAAGAGAAAGAAATCCATAGAGGACTTGGAAAACTTTCAATATATTCTTATAAATCTTGAAGACTAAGCACATGCAGAGAACTACATGCATGCCTAGGGCTGTGTGAATGCCTAGAAAAAGTCTGACAAGATACTAAGGTTTCACCTCTGACTGACTTTGAGATGCTGTATAAGCAATAAGTGAAAGCTAATAATGAGTTGTAAACTGAATCCTGAATCACTTAAAGAAATAACCCAGCATGCACAGAGAACTGCTCAGCAAAAGCTAAAAGATGTTTAATAATAGATCCTCCCTACCCCAACTGGTGGATGGAGTATGACATAACCTGTAGCCCTGAAATACTTGAGTGACTAACGATGTACCTTATATGGACCATACATTAAGCTGATTACCCTAAGCCCCCATTCCTTCCCATTTCTCTTCTCAAAAGGTGTGCTCACCTCTGCATGGATTGCTGTTCTCCCATTGCAAGACAACCCAGCACGTCTCTTTTCCCTAATAAAGCCAGTAATCCTGATTTTGGGCTCTCAATTGGTCTATCATTTAGTTTGAGGCATTTAAGGAATCTTTGTCCAATCATAAGCTAATTATTAGCTGATCACTGAATAAACAGCTCAATGGCCATACACAATAAAATATATACACTTTACATAATTATTTCAGGAATATCACTGAATAAACAAATATCAGAAGCAACAACAATGATAAATGCTGGGTATATATATGGGATCCAATTTCAGAGTTATCACATAATATTGTTATATACTATATAACATCTACTCTTTAATAAAAACTGATGAGAAATGCAAAGAAACAAAAAAAGTATGTCCCTCACACAGGAAAGGAAGAAATCAATACAAACTGTCCTTGAGGAAACACTAATATCACACTTAGAAGAACAAGACTTTAAAGCAGCTATTTTAAGTGTGTTCAAAGAACTATGTGTAAAGAATTAAAGGAAATTATGAATATGATGCCTCACCAGATAGAGAATATAAAAAAGAGGCAAAATTTATTTTGAAAGGAGATCAAATGGAAATCTTGCATTAAAATTACAATTTTCTAATTGTAAAATTCTGAAATGAAAGTTTGACTAAAGAGCCTCAATAGGAAGCTTGAGTCGGAAGAAGAAGCATTTAACAAACTTAAAGCTGGGCCATTAGATGTATCCCATCAGGAAAACAGAAATAAAGGGAAGAAAGAAAAATGAATACTGATTGACACCACTCAGTATACTACCAAAAGTATGAGAATCCCAGGAGGAAAGGAGAAACAGAAATAGTAAAAACTCAAATTTGAAGATCTTTAATATTCACATAATATTCACATTTAAGAAGCTCCTTATACTCCAACTATAATGAAGTACCTAGAAACATTATTACAAACTGTCAAAAGAACAAGACAAAGAAAATCTTCTTGAAATCAACTGCCAAGAAATGAATCATTAAGTACAAGAGATCTTCATTAAGAGTAACAGTTGATTTATCATCAAAATTAAGGAGACCAAAGGGCAGTGGATTGACATTCAAAAATGATGAAAGGTCAGGAACGGGACAAGGATGCATATGTTTGTCACTTCTAATCAACATAGTAATGGAGGGTCCAGCCAGGAAAGCTACATGAGAAAAAGAAAAGGCTTCCAGGCTAGAAAGAAAAAAAAATCTACTGACAATTGCAAATAACATGCATATGTTAAACAGAAAATGCTAGGGAGGAAAATCCAAGATGGCAGCATAGGTAAACACCTACACTGCTGCCTCACACAACAATTTCAAAACTACAACTAAAAGACAGAACAGACATCATCCAGAACCACAGGAAAGCTGGCTGAGTGGAAATTCTACAACTAGAGGGAAAGAGAGGGGCTCACAGAGAACCAGAGGAGCTGCAAAAAGCTGAGGTATGGAGACGGGTGCCGGAGTACCTGGATGGTTTTCTCTGGCAGGAGGGAAACGGAGACTCTCAAAGGCATTGAACCCCTTATTGTACGACATTAAACACCAGATCCAGCCGAAACTCATACGGGGAGAGTTTAGACTGTGAAAAGGGAGAGGTGCACGGAAATTTAGGGGAGTCACAAAAAATCAGAGGTCTGGTGGTGTGCACGGCAGTGTACGCAGAGGACAGACGGCTAATTGTGCTGCTGACTTTCGCGAGTGGGCAGGAGACAGACCCTCCCAATTGTGCCACTTCTGTCTCCACTAAGCCCCTGTTTCGGGTGAAACCCTGAGGACCTAGACTCCTGTGATCCTGGAGCACAGGGGAGCCAGAAAGGCAGCCGTCTAAAGGCACTGTGTGCACACACAAGGACCACTCCAGCGATTACCCAATCACGTGAGACTCAGGGGCCGTGGCAGGTGGGGCTTACTGGAAGGCAAGGTGGTCCCTTAAGCCCTGAGACTCCACCCATCCCAAGCTCAACAGGGAGGCTTCTGCAGTTTTGCAAGTCTGGTATCATAAGGCTGAATCCAACACAGAAGTTCTCCCGACATAGTGAAAATGCCGAGACAAGGGAAGGGATCACAAACAAAAGAAATGGAGGAAAACAAATGACTGGATATAGAGTTCAAAACCACGCTTACAAGGTTTTTCAAGAATATCCTAGAAAAGTTGGATAAAGTTAGTGAGAGCCAAGAGGAGATGAAAAAGGACCAACTAGAGATGGAAAAGGTCCAACTAGAGATGGAAAAGGTCCAACTAGAGATGAAAAAGGACCAACTAGAAATTAAATATACACTGACTGAAATAAAAAATATTTTACAGAGTCCTGATAGCAGACTAGAGAAAGGCAAGAATCAAGTAAAAATTTTGAAATATAAAGAACAGAAAACACTCAACTGGAAAAACAAGAAGAGAAAAGAATCCAAAAATGTGAAGATAATGTAAGGAGCCTCTGGGACAGCTTCAAGTGTACCAACATCAGAATTGTGGGGGTGCCAGAAGAAGAGAGAGAGCAAGACATTGAAAACCTACTTAAAGAAATAATGACTGAAAACTCCCCACATCTGGTAAAAGAAATAGACTAACAAGTCCAGGAAGCACACAGAACCCCATATAAAAGGAATCCAAAGAGGACTATACCAAGACACATCATAATTAAAATACCAAGAGCAAAAGACAAAGAGAGAATATTAAAAGCAGCAAGAGAAAAAACAGTTCATTACCTACAAAGGAGCACCCATATGACTGTCAGCTGATTTCTCAACAGAAATGATGAGGCCAGACAGGAGTGGCAAGAAATATTCAACGTGATGAATAGCAAGAACTTACAACCAAGAATACTCTATCCAGCAAAGCCATCGTTCAGAATTGAAGGGCAGATAAAGAGCTTCACAGATAAGAAAAAGCTAAAGGAGTTCATCAACTCCAAACCAGTATTATATGAAATGCTGAAAGGTACTGTTTTAGAAGAGGAAGAAGAAAAAGATCATGTATTCCTGAGAACAGGGTGATGTCTTACTAGTCTCTAAATCCTGGGAGCTATGGCAGAGTCTGGAGTAATAGATGTCAAATGTGATGCTTATGTTATATTTTAACAAATGCAGAAAATATAATGAAATAAACCTTGGTCTTTATGGAAAAAAAAAAGAAAATGCTAGGGAATCTACCAAAAACATCATGAGATCTAATTAACAAATTCAGCTGAGTTTTAAAATACAAGATTAATATACAGAAAAGAATTGTATTGTAATACACAATTGAATTTAAAAGTTCCATTAACAAAAATATCAAAACAAAACAAAAATGTAGGAATAATTTTAACAAAAGTAGTGTGAAACATGTATACTGAAAACTATAAAACTTCATTAAATTACAAACAACAAATTATACAATGTGGACAAAATGAATAAATTCCTAAAAACATAATCTGTCTAAACTAAATCAGAAAGAATCACAGAACATAACTGGACAGATTACAACTAGTGAAATTAAAACAGAAATTTTAAAAAAAGTCTTGTACTGGGAGGCTTCACAGGAGAATTTTACAAAACATTCAAAGAAATATCACCTATACTTCTCAAACTATAGCAAAAAAAAAATTGAGGAGGAGATATTCTCAATTTCATTTTACAGAGCTAGAATTATTCTAATTCCAATCTAAAACGAGAAAGTCATGACAAAGAAAGAAAATTATAGAGAAGTCCTCTAATGAACATAGATGCTAAGCTCCTCAACAAAATATTAGTAAACCAAATTCACTAATACATTAAAAAGATCATATATGATTATCAAGTGGGATTTATTCCAGGGATGCAGGATTGGTACAATATCTGTGAAACAATAAATGTAAAATAGCACATTGATAAACTGAAGGATAAAAATCACATGATCATATCAGTATATACAGAAAAGGCATTTGATAAAATTCAGTACCCATTTATGATAAAAACCCTCAGCAAAATGGGAATAGAGGAAACATACATCAAATTAATAAAGGCCATATATGACTAACATCATACTTAATGTACAAAAACTACAAGTGTTTCCCTTAAGATCAGGATCAAGATATGCATGTCTACTTTCACCACTCTTATTCAACACTAGAAACCCAGTGAGGTCCCTCACACTGGTCTGCTGGAATTGGGCTGAAACCAACCTGGTGCATGGATTCACTTAGTCCCGATTGGCTGGACCACAGCAGCAAGCTAATCTACTGGTTGAAGTGTCTTCCACATGGTAGTCAGTACATGCCATAGCGACTGGTCGAACAGTTGGACACTTAGCATATTAGGCTTTTATAATATAGGATAGTATTGCAAGTACCGGTAATAGCTGTCATACGAAAGAAGAAATAAAAGGCATTCAAATTGTAAAGGAAGAAGATAAACTGTCATTAATTACAGATGCCATGATAATGTATAGAGAAAATCCTGAAGATCCCACCAAAATACTAAAAGTGATAAATTAATTCATTAAAGCAGTGAAATAAATAACCAGAGACCAGTAGCATTTTTATAAATCAAAAATGAACTATCAGAAGGAAAACTAAACAAACAATCCCATTCAATATTGCTTCAAAAAGAATAAAGTACTTAGGAATAAAGTTAACCAATGATGTAAAAGACCTATACTCAGAAAATTATAAGACACTGAAGATGGAAATTGAAGTAGGAATAGATAAGTGGAAATATTATACCATGTTCATGAATAGAAAGAATTAACATCATTAAAATGTCCATACTACCAAAAGTAATCTACAAAGTCCATACCATTCCTACCAAGAAAACAATGGTGTATTTCACAGAACTAAAAAAAAAGTATTCCAAAAATGTATATGGAACTATAGAAGACCCTGAATAGCCTCAGAAAACTTGAGAAAAAAGAAAAAAGTTAAAGGAATCACTTTACCTGATATCAAATTATATTACAAGGCCATAATAATCAAAACAGCACGATTTTGCATAGAAACAAAATATAGATCAATGGAACAGAATAGAGAGTCCCAAAATAAACCCATGCCTTTATGGTCAATTGATATTTGACAAAGGAGGCAAGGACATACAATGGGATTAAAATAGTCTATTCAATAAATGTTGATGAGAAAATTGGGCAGATATATGCAAAATAAATGAAACTAGATCACCATTTTACACCATACTCTAGAATAAACTCAAACTGGATTAAAACTTTAAATATTAGGCTCAAATTTTTAAAATCCTAAAAGAAAACATAGGCAGTAAATCTCGGACATTTCTTATATATTTTCTGATATATTTCCTCGAGCAAGGGAAACAAAAGAAAAAGTACACAAACAGGACTACGTCAAATTAAAATGTTTTTGAACAACAAAGAAGACCATTAACAAAATGAAAGAAACACACTGAATGAGAGAACCTTTTTACCAATGATGCATCTGATAAGGGGTTAATATCCAAAACTTATAAAGAACATATACATACAACTCAACCCAAAATACAAACAGTCCTCAGCAATTAAAAAATAAGCAAAGAACCTGAATAGTCACTTCTCCAAAGAAGACATACAGATGGCCAATAGACACTTGAAAAGATGCTCCATGTCACTAAGTATTAGAGAGATGCAAATTAAAACCACAATGAGATATCTGTCAGAATAGCTATTGTCAATAAATCAACAAATAAAAAATGTTGGCAAGGATGTAGAGAAAAGGGAACCCTAGTGCACCATTTGTAAGAATGCACATGGGTACAGCCTCTGTGGAAAGCAGAATAGAGTTACCTCAAAATACTAAAAATGAAACTGAATTATTACCTAGTAATTTCACTTCTGGGAAAGAATACATGCACCCCTATATTCATTACAGCATTATTTACAATAGCCAAGGTTTGGAAACAGTCCAAGTGTCCATCAGTTCACGAATGGATAAAACATACATTTACACAGTAGAATGCCCTCTGCTGCACAAATGAGGCAAATCTCACCCTTTACAATAGGATGGATGGACCTAAGGAGCATTATGCTAAGTGAAATAAGCCAGTCAGAAAAAGACAAGTACCATATGATTTCACACATATGTGGAATCTATTGAACAAAATAAACTAACAAACAAAATAAAAACAGATTCATAGAGAACAGATTGAGTGCTATCAGAGGAGCGAGGGGTTATAGGACTGGGTGAAAAAGTGAAAGGATTAAGCAAAAAAAGGAAGGAAGGAAGGAAGGAAGGAAGGAAGGAAGGAAGGAAGGAAGGAAGCAGAGAGGGAGGGAGAGAGGGAGGGAGGAAGAAAGAATCTCACAGACACAGACAACAACATAGTTATTATCAGAGTGGGATGGGTTAGGAGAGGTGGAAGAGGGCATAAGAAGGATAAATAGTGATGGAAATGAAACCAAAATGTGCGGTATTGAGTCCAAGTTCATTGTCTCGCAAAATCAAAGAATGAAGTCATGGACAAAAACAGTTAGTGGAACCGAAGTTTATTGGAAAAAGCTGGAAAAGGTATATAGCTGGGGTTCTAGGAGCAGCCTGGCATCCAGAACTTCCTTTTCTTGTTACAGTCAGAAGTAGTTCAGCATCCAAGCTAATTAGTCTATTAGCCCATATGTGGAGGCCCACATGGCCATAAAACCAGGTGGGCCTTGGGGAGTGCCCCCTTGCAACAGGAACCTCAAGTATCAATTGCATAGGGTAGAAGAGAGAGGGCTAGAGGAAGTGGGTGTCTTTTAATTTAGGGAGTGAGTAGTCTTGCTAACTCCTTATTGGTTTCTTCAAAGAATTCTGCCTTAACAATATCCTTTGGATTGGTTTATAAGCCTCACTGCCTTGTGATTTGTTATATGCTCGCTACCTGTCTTAGCAATATCCATAGATTTTAAAGCTCATTCCTCTGTGTGTGTGTGCCCTTCCTTCCCCACCCAATTGAGGTGTCTTAGTAACTCTGCCTACTTGGGATCTTGGTTCTACTTCCTTTCTTGTGGTCCTGCCACTATCTACGTAGCTTTCCTCTGTTTCCTCACTAGTTTGTCTTAGATAGCATTCATTCTTTGTCAATTTCTCTCCTACATTTTCTGTTAGTTGCTTACCTTATAGTCTTTGGTAGCCCTGTATTAACATTCTATCTAATGAGACACATGAGTCTTCTGATGGTATTGTTTCTCTTTTACCTTTTCTTCTTCCTTTAATTTGTAAATGATGATTCTTGCTACAAAATGCATGTGACCATGAGAAAAAAATGCCCTAATATCACTAGATGAATGGTGATAAAATGGAAGCAGAGGAAAAAAGATTACTATATACATAAGTCTTTTTTGCATATACTTAATGATATCCACCCCCACCAAAAAAAATCCAGAACTGAGACACATACCATTTAAAAGAGGAAACAGAGGGTAAAAATCATAGAACACCACTAACCTAAAATAACAGACAGAAACAAAAGGAAAAGAATCGAATGAAGACACAGAGCTACCAAAAAAAATTAAAGATAACATGGCTAAAGAAACCTTCATATCAATAATTACCCTAAATGTAAAATGACTGAACTTATTAAATAAAAGGCTCAGAGTAGTGGGTTAGGTAAAAATCAAAACAAAACTATATGTTACCTTCAGGAGACACATTTCAGCTGCAAGAGCAAACATCAATTTAAATTGAAGGTAGAAAATGATATTCCAAGCAAATGGCATACAGAGAAAGGTGGGTATACTTACATCTGACAAAATATATTTCAAGATGAAAATTAATATGAGGGAAAGATAGGCATTTTATAACGATAAAGAAAACAATGATCAAGTGGACATAATACTTATTAATATACTACACTTAACCTGAGGGTGTAAAAATATATACTGAGAGCCAGATTATTATGACCACATGACGTTTGTAGGCAAATTAGCTGTACACTATATCCTATGAGATATGGAAGCTGAAGGCCTGTTTGAACACCTTTGCTGTCTGCAGTTACCAAGATAAAATGTCTCCAATTCACACAAGTACACAAGGATTGGACAGTCAAGCATTAGAAAAAAAGTCACATGGTCCAATGAATCATGTTCCCATTTGCATCATGCAGATGGCAGAATGTTTTGTGGAAACAGCATGAAAGCATGTACCCCACACGCATGAGCACAATCCTTTAAGCTGGTGGGACAGTGTTATAGTTTGGGACATCTTTTCCTGGAATGACTTGGGCCCTTTAAATCGTGTGGAACAACATCTGAATAGCACAACATACCTAAGGATCATTGCTGACCAAATTCATCCTATCATGTTGGTGGCGTATCCCAATGGAGATGGCTTCTTCCAAGACAACGCGCCATGTCACAGTGCTCGTATTTTGTAGGAGTGATTTCAAGAACATGAGGGAGACTTTACCTTGCTTAGGTGGCCCCTACAATCACCAGATCTAAAACCAATTGAGCATTTATGGGACGAAGTTAAAAGAGCCATCAGGCAGCTGGTTTCACAACCATCAAATCTCACAGAACTGGACAGTGCTATTCATCAGGCATGGTGTCAGATTCCTCCCATCACCTTTCAACATCTAGTGGAGTTAATGCCAAAAAGAATTGCTACAGTACTGAAGGCAAAAGGTGGCCCAATAAAGTACTGATGGAGTCGTCATAATAATCTGGCCACTCAGTGTATATAACAACTACTAACAGAATTAAAGGAAAGAACTGGCGAAAACACAGTTATAGCAGGGAACCTAAATACTCTACTGTCAGCTATGGATAGATAATACAAACAGAAAATCAGAAAGGAAATATTTGTTATTGTTAACATATAAGTGAAATCATCTTGTATTTATCTTTCTCTGTCTGACTTATTTCACTTAGCATAACAAACAAAATATAAACAGACTCATTAGATACAGAGAATAGACTGACAGTTGGCAGAGGGGAAGGAGGTTGGGGACTGGATAAAATTAAGAAGTACAAAACAGTAGTTACAGAACAGTCATAGAATGTGAATTACAGCATAAGGAATATAGTCAATAATCCTATATAATAAAGAGCTAATATGCTCTATAGACCAAACAGCAGAACAACTTTCCAGCTGATCTTCCAGATGAATCCAGGGCTGCAAGGGCCAGCTGAGGCAGGCAGGGCTGTGAGGGTCGAGCTCCTTGCACAAATTTTGTGCATTGGGCTTTTAGGATCATAATAATCATGTATGAGGCTAGGTGAGTATTTGAAATATCAGGGAGAATATGCTATAAAGTACATGATTGTCTAACCACTATGCTATTTTCTGAAACTAACACAAAATAAAATAATAGTGAATGTAAACTAAAAACTAAATAAATATTGCCCACAAATGAAATATTAGACCAAATGGACTTTATCAATATTTATAGTTTTGCATTTCAGAACACCAGAATATATATTCTTCTTTAGTGCATATGAAACATTCTCAAGGATAGATCATATGTGACACAAAACTAGCATCTCAAATTTGAAATACTGAAATCATACCAAGCATATTCTTCAATCACAATGCTTTAAAATTGGAAATCAATTGCAAAAAATAGTGGGGGGAAAAACAGAAATATGTGGAGCTTAACCAATATGCCACTAAACAATAAGTGTGTTAAAAAGAAATAATAGAAGAAACCAAAAGACACATAGAGACAAATAAGAATAACAATATGGCATACCAAAATTTTGGAAATACAGAAGAAGTGATGATAACAAGGAAGTTTCTATCATTATAGGCCTATCTCAGGAAATAATAAAAAAAAAACACTCAAATAAACAATGTGACATTTCACCAAAGAACTAGTAAAAAAGAAAAACAAATGTAGACCATTCAGAAGAAGGAAGAAAATAATAAAAATTAGGGCAGAATTAAACAAAATAGACAACAAAAAGATAATAAAAATTAAAGAAACAAAAAGTTGGCTCACTGAAAAGATTAATAAAATTGACAAACCTCTGGCTAGACTCACTAAGGAAAAAATTTAAAAAACTCAAATACACAAAATTGGAAATGAAAGAAGTTACTATAGACATGACAGAAGTACAAAGGACTAAGAATACTAAGAAAAACTATAAACTGCAAGAAATGGACAAATTCTCAGAAATACATAATCTTTCCAAATAATCACAAAGAACTGGATGATCTAAATAGGACAATTAACAGTAAGAAAATTAAAACAATCATCAAAAACCTCCCAATAACAGAGAGTACAAGATGGACTCACTAATAAATTCTAGCAAACATTCAAATATTTAATATCTAATATTAAATATTTCTCAAGCTTTTCTAAAAAAAAAAAAATACCAAAACCTGACAAGGACAACATGGAAAGAATTACCAATAAATGTCTCTGGTGAATATACATACAAAAATCCTAAACAAAATACTAGCAAATAGAATCCACCAATACATAAGAAAAAATACCAGTGCTGATCAAGTGAAGTTCATTCAAGGGGCATAAAGATTGTTCAACATATGCAAATCAATCAATGTGATACACCACACTAACAAAGGATAGAATCACATGATCACCTTTCATATGAATTGATGCAAAAAAAATCATTTGTCAAATTATTACATCCATTTAGAATTAAAACACTCAATAAAATAGGTTTTAAAGGACAGTTTCTCAAGATAAAGACCATATATTACAAACTCTCAGGTAATATAACAAATGGTGAAAAACTGAAAGCATTTCTCTATGATCAGGAACAAGTTTGCGTACTTTAACCAGTTATTCAACGCAGTCCTGAAAGTCCTAGCCACAGTGCAATCAGTCAAGAGAAAGAACTAAAAAGGATGTAAATTGAGGATGAAGAAGTAAAATGGTCACTCTCTTTATATAATATAGTTCTTATGTAGAAAATTCTAAAGACATTACTAAATAGCTATTAGAAACAATAAAATTCAGAAAGGTTGTACTATACAAATATTATGTTCAAAAAACCATTGCATGAACATACAATGGAGTCAAGACAGCCTCTTCAATAAATGGTGCTGGGAAAATTGGATAGATATGTGCAAAAAAATGAAACTAGATCACCAAATTATACAATACACAAAAATAAACTCAAAATGGACAAAGGACTTAAACATAAGATGGGAAATCATGAAAATACTAGAGAATCCACAGGCAGTAATATCTCAGACATATGCCTAAGCAATTTCTTCACTGATACTGCTTCAGGGCAATGGAAACTAAAAAGAAAATAAACAAATGGGACTACATCGAAATAAAAAACTTCTGCACAGCAAAAGAAACCATCAACAAAACTAGAAAGGCCACCGCATGGGAGAACATATTTGCCAATGTTATCATCAATAAGGGCTTAATCTTCAACATTTACAGGGAACTCATACAACATAACAAAAGGAAGATAAACAACCCAATCAAAAAATGGGCAATGGACCTAAATAGATACTTTTCAAAAGAAGACAAAAGGAAGGCCAAGAGGCATATGAAAACATGCTCAAAATCACTAATCATTTGAGAAAATGCAAATCAAAACTATAGTGAGGTACCATCTCACACTTGTCAGAATGGCTATCAACAACAAATCAACAAAAGACAAGTACTCGCCAGGATGCAGAGAAAAAGGAACCCTTGTGCACTGCTGGTGGGAAGGCAGACTGGTACAGCCACTGTGGAGAACAGTATGGAGTTTCTTCAAAAAACTAAAAATGGAACTTCCATTTGACCCAGTAATACCACTTCTAGGACTATATCTCAAGAAACTACAAACACCATTCAGAAAGGATATATGCACCCCTATGTTCATAGCAGCACCATTCACCATAGCTAAGATTTGGAAACAGCCTAAATTCCCATCAGCAGATGAGTGAATTAAAAATGATGGTACATCTACACAATTGAATACTACACTGCAGCAAAAAAGGAGTTCTTACCATTTGCAACAGCATGGATGGAACTGGAGAGCATTATGCTAAGTGAAATAAGCCAGTCAGAGAAAGATAAATATCACATGATCTCACCCATTCATGGAATATAATGAACAGCATAAACTGATGAACAAAAATAGATCCAGAGACAGAGGTACATTGATTAGACCATCAAACCTCAGAGGGAAGGTAGGGAGGGTGGGGGTATGGGGGAGAGATCAACCGAAGGACTTATATGCATGTATATAAGCATAACCAATGGACATAGTCAACAAGGGGGTGAGCATGTGAGTAAGGGGGGTTGGGGGGGAGTAGTGGGGAAATATGGACACAAATATAACACCCTAATCAATAAAGACATCTTTTAAAAACCCATTGCACTCTTATATAATAACAATAAAATTTCAGGAAAAAAATTCAGTTTGAAATGGCAACAAGAGGAATAAAATACCTATGAATAAACTTAACAAAGGATGTGAAAGACCTATACACTGAAAACTATAAGAAATCATTGAAAAAAATTGGAGACATAAGAAATGGAAAGATATTTCATATTTATCGATTAGAAGAATCAACATTATGAAAAAGGCCATATTACCCAAAGCAATATACAGATTTAATGCAATCCCCATTAAAATCCTATTGGCATTTAAAAAAATAGAATTTTAAAATAATCAAATTTGTAAGGGACCACAAAAGACTCCAAATAGCCAAACCAATCATGGTGGGGGCAAATAATCCAGTTATCACAATTTCTGACCTCAATTTATACTGCAAAACTACAATAATCAAAACAGTGTGGCATTTCCAGAAAAACAGACACACAGACAGATGGAATAGAAATGAGAACACAGACATGAACCTATGTGTATATAGGGAACTAATTTTCAATACAGGAGACAAAAACTGACAATGGAAAAAAAGAAAACCTTTTAATAAATGATGCTGGGAAAATTGGAAAGCCATTGCTGGAAGCCAGTTTCAGCATGTCATAATTGCAATAGTTTCATAAAAGGTTGATGGAACTTGGGGACTCAACAAGGGCTGAGTCACATATGTTAATGCGTACTGGAATGGCTAAAGGCATTTTCCCAAACATGAAAAGGATGCATTAAATTGATTTTTGCTGCCAGACAGCTCAGGGCATCTTAATCTACATGTTCTCCTACTGGCCAAACACCTGAACAGCTGCAGGCTATTCACCAATATGACGATAAATTCTGCATGAAACCCTACCCTTTGAAGTGTATATCTTCAGCTTGCCATAGGACGATTTGTGTTAATAAAAAGCAAGGATTCCTGAGACAAAGAGAACTTGGTTTCTTCATCCAGGCGTCTCTGAACCCCAATGCCTTTCAAAATTATCTTTCATCTCTAGACTCTTACTTAAGTTACACACAGCCTTTTTCCAGATTGCTGAACTCTTCTTAAGGCCAAAACAAGAACCCTGGCAAGCCATATGCAAAATAATGAAATTAGACTGCCATTTAACACAATATACAAAATAATAACTCAAAATAGATCAAAGACCTAAACATAAGACTTGAAACAATAAAATATGCACAAGAAAATAAAAATAGGTAGTAAACTTATAGACATGGGTGTCATAGAGAATTTTATTAATTTGGCCCCAAAAACAAGAGAAGTGAAAATAAAATTATATGAATGGAGCTATATCAAACTAAATAGCTTTTGCCCAGTCAAAAAACGAAAACAAAAAACTGCAAACCAAAGGGCAACCAACAAATTGCAGAAGATATTTGCAACAATACCTCTGTGAATATATATAAAGAACTCATACAAATCAATGACAACAAAACAAACAATCCAATTAAAAATTGGGCAAAGGATCTGAACAGATATTTCTCTCAAGAATACATACAAATGGCCAACATATCTATGAGAAAATACTGAACTTCACTATTAGAGAAATGAAAATAAAAAACACAATGAGATACCACCTCATACCTGTTATAATAGCTATAATCAACCAGACAAGAAATAACAAATGTGGGAGAGGATATACACTACTGGTAGAAATGTAAACTGATACAGCACTATAGAAAACAGTATGGAAGTTCCTCAAAAGTTTAAGAATACAGCTATCATCTCACACTGCAGTCCCACTTTGGGGTATTTACCCTCCAAAATGGAAAACAATTATTCATAAATATATTTACTTCTATGTTAACTGCAACATTATTTACTGTATTCAAGACATGTAAACAACCTAAGTGTTCGTCCATGGATAATTGCATAAAGAAGGGTGCATATACACAATGGAATACTCAGCCATAAAAAAAATGAAATACTGCCACTTATGACAACATAGATAGATCTTGAAAGTATCACACTGAGCAAAATAAGGCAGACAGAAAAGAACTAGAACAATATGATTTCACTCCTATGTTGGATGTAAAATAGAAAGCAACAAACAAAACAAACAAAAACTCAGAGATGGCCCTGGCTGATGTGGTTCAGTAGGTTGTAACATTGTCCAAATACCAGAAGTTGACAGGTTCAATTCTTGGTCAGGACACATACCCAGGTTGCAGGTTCAATCTCCATTTGGGTGCATGGAGGGAACCAATTAATGTTTCTATCAGTCCCTCTCTCTTTCCCTTCTTCTCTCTAGAATCAATAAAAAATTTTTAAAAACTTGAAAGTATGATTGTTATAAGAGGAGAAGGGGAGTGGGGGCAGTTGAAGAGATAAAGTGGGTCAAATATATGGTAATGGAAGGTAGTGCACTCACAATGCAATATACAGATGATATATAATAGAATTGTATACTTGAAACATTTTATCAACCATTGTGACCCAAATAAATTTAACTAAATAAAATAATTGAAAGACAACCTAGCTAGTTTTGTTATTTTTGGTTGATAGTTCATATCTTTTAATATTTTGAATATGTCATTCTACTTTCTCCTGTCCTGTTGGGTTTCTGCTGAAAAATATAATAATCTGATGTTTTGTTTGTAGATTACTGTCTTTTTTCCCCTTGGCTGCCTTGAAATTTTTTTTCTTTGTAATTGATTTTTGCTAGGTTTAATATAATGTGTCTTGAAGGTATTTTTTTTGTGTGTGTGTTGAGATAATTAGATGTTCTGTTACCATCTTCTCTTTGAATGTCCAATTTCTTCCTTAAGTTTAGGAAGTTCTCATCAATTAATTGTCTGAGCAGGTTCTCTGTTTCCTTCTTCTGCTCTTTTCTTTCTTGGATACACATTACTGTTATTTTGCTGTTTCTAGTGAAATCAGATAGTTCTCATAGAGTTCCTTTTTAAAAAAAATCTTAATTATTTCTGTTCTTCCATCAAAATAATTTCTAGATTTCTATCTTTGAGGTCACTAATTCTCTCTTCCAGCTGACCTGCTGTATTTGAAATGCTTCCTAATGCTTTTTAAAATCTAATTTATTGAGTACTTCAAGTTTCAGAATTTCTGTTTCATTATTTTTTAGTTTCAATCTCTTTGGTAAAGTACTGCCCTTTCATTAATTTTATTCCTGAGCTCATTGAACTGTCTTTTTGAGTTTTCTTGTATCCTGTTGAGTTTTTTCATGAGTGCTATTTTGAATTCCCTGTCATTTACATCACAATTTTTCATCACATGGAGTTTGCATTCTGAAGCATTCTCATTTTCTTTCTGTGACCATGTTACCTTGTTTGATTATGTTCTTGATCGAGTGTTCCTCTGTCACTGCATTTGAAATAGTGAGCTCTTTCCTTATTTGGGTACCATTTTGGTTTTAACAATTCAGCCGGTTGATAATGGTCTTCCTTTTGTTTTCCAGTAGACGGTGAATACAGCACAAATTTCTGTTTCTCATAATGCCTCCAAGTGGTGGTGGATATGGGGCACTGCTTTGGACATGGGAGTTACAGCCTAAGTGATCAGGATGGCAGATGTTCCCGCTTATCTTGGATGCCTTTATCTCAGAACACCACCACTGTGGCAGAGGAGGTAGTGGATGATATAGTGGGGATGTAGCCCATCATATGCTGCTGTGCTGTAGCTGGGAGGTCTTAGACACATATTTGCTGTAGTACCATTGAAAGCAATCAGGGAAGAGAGGCAGATTATCAGGCATCAATACTGCTTTGGCCATTTTTTTCTTCCAGAAAATTTAAGATGAAGGTCACACCCCAACTCTTCCATTGTTATCCATTTAGTTGGGGCCATGGCTCAGCTGCAGCATCCACTTGGCATCATCCCTGTCCTTCCTGGGTCTCACTCCCTGTGGTATTTCAATATGACCATCGTCAGACGTACCAATGTGTAGATCTTCCAGGCATGTGTGGTGAGCAGAGAAACCTGTGAGGGATTATAGATGTTTGATTAGTGGTAGGTGTAAGAGGAGATCTAATGGGTCTTATCACCTCACCATGGTGCTTATATCAACTCATGTGATAACTTTTGAAAGTAGTTTTATGCTTCCAGAATAGCAAACTCAATTTATACCATACTGTATGATAGTTAAATAAATAAAACATTATTTCATTAAAAATAAAACATCATTTTCATTAAAAATAAAATAACATTTATTTGCTAATGTTGTAGCCATAAGAATATTTGTATTATCTATATACTAGAAGCCCAATGCACAAAATTTGTGCAAGGGGTTTGGCCCTTGAAGCCCAGGCTTCATCCAGAAGGTCATCCAGAAGGACGACCAGAAGATCACTTGGCTGTTTGGTCTAATTAGCATATCATGATTTTATTATTATAGATTCTATAGCTTATATGTAATTATATAATAATAAGTATATTTTAATATGAAATTATATTAATTATAATTTTTTGAAAAATACAAACAATAAAAGAAAGCAGATATAAATATATATATATATGCACACACACACACACACATACAAAAGTGGATGTGTCCATTTTCCTGACAACGACAGGTGACTAGTAGACATTTTTAAGTAAAGCCCCCTTTACTTTATTTTTTCTCTTTCATCAGATTTACATTCTTTCTTTTGATTTACTTTCTCTATATTTATAGTAAACATTTCAATAAATTATGAATGACTGATTTATAATCCTTGAAATAAACCCATTGATTTTTTTTATTTATCTCTGAAAATCTCTGAGGGAATTATTTTCCTGGCACAAGGGGACAAAGTCAAATAGTAAAAAAAGAAAAATAATTATGCATATACCAAGTACAATAATCATTTCATTGTAACATAATAGAAATTAGATATTTGACAAGTTTTTGGATGAGTTCCAATAGCCAAAACAAACTGCAGAATTGTAAACACATAGCACTTAGGCAATTTCTCTGGTGCTCTTTGCTTGTTAAACCAAAAAGAAAGTTAATATTTAGAAAAAAGCAGTCTTTAAACTCAACTCCTCAATCCAACACAAAGAAATATTTTATAGCCACAAAAAAAGCACATGCTTTGGCAGGAAAAACTTAATTTGTTGGTTTTTATATTTTTCTTTTTTCTGTTTCTTATTATTGACTTTACCTTGGCATTATGAATGTGTTTTTTAAATTTCTCAATGAATAATGACAGTTAACTTTGGAAAAGCAAACAATATGCTTCTATTAGAATATTTTCATGGGACCTAGAAGTTGTTAAAAAATTAACAGGACATAAAAATGAATGAACCATAAAATTAATAAATAAGAGCACATTAAATTGAATAATTTTTATTTGTTAGAAGATACCAATCAAAGAGAAAACTGATCACCTACAAATTAGGAGGAGTTAATTTCAATATATATTGTCAAATAACAACTTGTATCAAGAGTAGAAATAAAAAAGTTTAAAAAGTCCAACAACCAAATAGAAAAATGGAAACTAAAATCCTAAAAGGACATGTCACCAAATAAAAAGGCTATTAAATGATGAATAAACATCTAAAAAGAAGCTCAGTTTTCTTAAATCTGAGAAATGCACGTTAACCATTATGAAATACTATCACATAAACACACATGCTATAATGATTAAAATAAAGAGAGATAAAATATTAAATTTTGGCAATGATGTGGAACAACAAAATATCATATACTTTTTCTAGTGAATGTAATCACATTGAATAAGTTATTGGCACTGTATACTAAACTTGAACCAAAATATACCCTATGACCATCCTGACTGAGTAGCTCAATTGATAAAAGTAGCATCCCAATAGGCCAAGGTTGTGGGTTTGATCCTTAGGAAACATGCAATAATCAACCAATTAAGTGAAACAACAAATTCATGTTTTTCTTTCTCGCTCCCTCTCTCATTCTCTCTCTCTCATATCAAAAAACTAAAATTTAAAAAAGATATACCTTATGACCAATAATTCCACTCCTAAGTATAAATATAGATGGCCTTTGACAGTAAGTATTCTTACACATAAATTCATATTTTGAAATGATTTTTATAGCTTAGACATGTATATATTGACCTACCTATGGAAAAAAGAATTATGTTATGTTTTTATTTTATTTGTAACAACAAAACCTATAATAACACATTGAAACATCATGACAATCTTAACAACAATACAACATAACCAACCAGAAATGCATATACTATATCTTCGTCTCAAGACATTACAAAAATATTCATAGCAGCATTATTTGTAATAACCTAAAGCTAGAAATAACACAAATGTCCATCAAGAGTAGAAAGGGTAAATAAATTGCGGTATCTGTATATATAAAACCCCAATATGCAAATAGACCAAAGGGCAGAAGGAACAACTGATTGCTAGGACTTGCCCTTACTACCAGGGGCACACGTGGAATATGGCAGGTATTGGCCGTGGTGGGATGGTGAAGCAGGTGAGTGGGGGTGCCAGAGAAAGGTGGTGTGCCAGTTGTTTTCATCGGGGTGAGCATCTGGTGATTACTGAAAATTCTTTGCTCCCGCGTGCCACAGTCCCACTCACTGGGTGCTCACACCCACTGCTGGTGCTTAGTGCCAGCCCCAATTGCTCAGAGCTGTCAGCAGGAGCGAGTGGTAGCTGCTAGCTTTGATCGTACCTCAGAGCTTCTCCACCTCCCCTTGATTCTGAGGGGCAATTGGGCAGCAACCACCACTTACACCCACTGATGGCACTGGCCCCATTCACAACCACTCACACCCACTACTGGTGCTGGCCCCAATTGCTCAGCGCCATCAGCAGGTGTGAGTAGGGCTAGTGATGTCAGCATTTGGGAATGGTGGTGGTGAGGCCTGCCAGCAGATAGGGGGCTGGGAGCCACAGTGGAAGAAATCAGACAGGGGCACCAAGGATGGGCCAAGACCTGCCACTATGCCCACTATAGCTTCATGTCCCACAGTTCCTTTCAAAGTACACAAATTCATGTAGTGGATCCCTAGTCTAGAAATATAAAAGCCAAACAACTGGTCGACTGGTTACTATCATGCACACTGACCACCACAGGGAAGACACTCAATGCAGGATCTGCCCCTGGTGGTCAGTGCGCTCCCACAGCCAACCTCCTGCAGCTGGCCAACCCCTCATGGTCCCTCCCCCCTGATAGCTGGCCCTGTTTGTGGCCAAATTCCCATAGTCCCTGACCTTGGCTGGCCATTTCTGATTGGCACCCATCAGGATGGCTGGCCAATTTCCCACGGTCCCTCCCCACAGACTAAGCAAGATACCCCAATCAGCACCAATTGCATCCAGGCTGAGGGACCCCACCCATGTGTGAATTCATGCACCAGGCCTCTAGTATTCATACAATAGAATAATAGTTGATTAAAATAAACAAATTAATGTCATGCACAAATGCTACATGTATTAACATAGATAAATCTCATTAGTGAAAGAAGCTAGATACAAAAGAACACATAATCTATGCTGATTTCTTCTTTGTAGAGCTTAAACTCAGGTAAAAATCTATGATATGTGAGGAGAGTGGTTAAATTTGATGTGAAAAATCCACCTGGTGTAATAAATAATTTCAAATTATATTTCCATAAAATGTCTTATCAAATGACTACAATGTCAAAAGCAAAGTATACACATTGTTATGTAAATTTCTCTATATTTGTTTATTCTATTATCCGCTTTGTAAGAATTTTATATTTCTAATAAATATTAATTATTATCCTGAATTGTTGCAGAGGTTGTATAACATTTTCATGCTGCTCTTTTTAACCCTACAAAAAAATTAAGAATGTAATCTTTTTAATATTTAAAGTATTTGAACCATATTTCTTTTCTAATAGCAATAATTCTGGCTTTTGAATATATCCTGCTAACATTTTTCATATATAAAATGGAATTATTGAGTACAAAGTGCATTGAGAAATTATTTCAGTTAAACTCACTATATTAAACGTATTAACCCCCTAGAATCCATTATATCCCAGGTGAATCAAAATTAATGATACTGAAACAAAAAACAAAACTATTTCCAACTGTAGAGAAGAATAATTCTCAATGTTATTTCTTCACTTATATACTTAGGAATTAATAAAGAGCTTGTTCCTAAATTTCAGCCATATGTTCTGCATATACTGCCTTAAAAAATTTAAAGAAGCCTTACATTTGTCTTTGATTTTTTAACTCTGTCATTTTATTATTTCAAATTAAATGTCAAGATATATATTTGCAAACAACAGGTACGTGAAAATTATTTATTAAATGGCCAGAAATTGTGTTGTGAAGATAATATTTATTATAAATTACCTTTGTGAGCATACTTGGTCATGCATGATCATCAAGCTGCTGTTTTCTGAGATCCAAGATGGCAGCTGGCAGGATGATAGCCTGCAAGATAGTGTGTGAGTGAGAGAACTAGAGAATCTGTGGATATGCAGGGAGTGTATGTGTTTGTGAATGAGGGACAGTTACATTCCACAGGACTGTTGGGGACTGGCAGACAGGCATCCCTGGCTGGGCAGCCTCTCCTATTGCTAAAATCTCTCCTGGAGCAGCCAACTCTGCCTCAGAGACCATGCCATCTTAAAGGGGAGAGTGGCTGTGACTGGATGCCCAGCCTTACCTTCAACAGGGGAAACCTTGCATACCGCCCAGGACCCTAAAACCACAATGCCCAGGGAAAGCCTGCCTCGGCTACAAACTGACAAACACTAAGACTCCAGCATTCCTGCCTGTGGGCACCTAAAATTTTGTCCAGCGGGAGAGAAGGTGGAGGCCACATACACAGACCGGTCCTGCATGTTCTCACAGAGCAAATAGAAAGAACAGCTGAATCAGATAACATCCACCTGGAAGTGATGAATTAAACACACCTAGTGAGGCAATCAATGGATAGAAAGGTCAGAGATAACCTAAAGAGAGTCAACACAATAGAGAGAAAGCCACATAATCAGACACCCTGAGAAGAGTGAACATGGGGAGACAAAGAAACAGCCCTCATATAAAAGAAAAAGAAGAATCGAAGAAACCAAGATGTCCACATAGGTAAACACCTAAACTGCTGCCTTGCACAACAATTTCAAAACTACAACTAAAAGACAAAATGGACATCATCCAGAACCACAGGAAAGCTGGCTGAGTGGAAATTCTACAACTAAAAGGAAAGAGAAAAGCAGACTGAGATTCAGAGGAGCTGCAGGAGGCAGAGGTACTGAGATGCGTGTGCAGAAAGGACTGGCAACTGAGTGTGTAGCTTGCTTTCTGAAGCAGGAGGGAGAAAAAAGCTCCCTACTGCTCTGAACTCCAGTTCCCGGGCAAAAATCTGGGGACCCAGACTAGAGGAAGTGGACTGTCAGGTAAGAGAAAGGCACATTGAGACTCAGAGGAACTGCAAAAGGGAGAGGTTCCAAGGCACACATGTGGAGAGGGCGGAAAATGAGTATTCAGCTGGCATTCTCAAGCAGGAGGGAGACAAAAGCTCCCCAAGTGCACTGAAATCCAGTTCCAGGTGCAACTCTGGAGACCCAGAATCATTCAGGGAGAAACTGAACTGTCTGGCAACAGGAAGAATTTGAGAGCTGCTTTCTCTCAAAGGTGCTTGCAGTGATTACTGAGGGACACAGAGACCCTGGGGCTTTTTAGGGCAGGGCTGAAGGAAACCAATGCTCTCTGCTCTGCCTTCAGATTCCACCCCACCCAGGCTGAGCACAAACACTTTTGCAATTCCTATCTCCTAAGGTTGTCTCCAGCACAGAAATTCTCCCAGCATAGACAGCCAATTCTCACAGCCAATAGGCCTGGAGGTCAATTCCTCCCACTGATATCACCAACAATCAATACTTAACTACAAAAAGAATGTACACACAGTCCACAAATGGGTGCATCAAGAGTATACACCTCAGGTAACTGAGGAGACTGAGCCACTGGGCCATATAGGACACTAGCACACAAAGCCACTCTATCAACTCAGGAAAGCAGCCAAAATGTGGAGACAAAGAAACAGATCACAAATGTAAGAAATGGAAGAAAGCAAACAACTGGATATAGAGTTCAAAATCATGATTTTGAGGTTTTCCAAGAATTTTCTAGAAAAGGCCAATAAATGTAATAAGACGCTCCAGGATATGACAAAGGACCAGCTAAAAATTAAGCATACACTGACTGAAATAAAAAATATGCAGAGATCTAATAGCAGACTGGAGGAACACAAGAATCAAGTCAAAGATTTGAAAAACAAATAAGCAAAAACACTCAACCCAAAAGCAAAAAGAATAAAGAATCCAAAAATCTGAAGATAGTGTAAAGAATCTCTAAAACAACTTCTAGCTTACTAACATCAGAATTATAGGAGTACTAGAATAAGAGAAAGAGCAAGATAGTGACAACCTATTTGAAGAAATAATTACTGAAAACTTCTCCACCTGATGAAAGAAATTGACTTACAAGTCCAGGAAGTGCACAGAAACCCAAACAAAAGGAATCCAAATAGGAACACACCAAGACACATCATAATTAAAATGCCAAGAGCAAAAGACAAAGAGGGAATATTTTTAAAACTTTTTTAATTTAATAAATATTGTTCAGATAATTACAATTGTTTCTCTTCCCCCACCCTCCTATATCTCCCCTCCACCTGGCTCTAACACCTCCCTTTTCACTTACCTCCCCTAGCATTGTCCTCATCCATAGGTGTATTTTTGTCCAGTCTCTCCTCGAACCCTCCTCACCCCTTTCCCCCTGAGAATTGTCAGTCAACTCCCTTTCTATGCCCCTGATTTTATTATATTAACCAGTTTATTCTGTTCATCTTATTTTTAATTTACCTGATTTTTATTTATTTTTCTTCTTTGATTTTTTATTTCTTATTGTTTTATATGTATACATATCTCCCCATTGCCCCTCCTCCCTCCCATGCATAACCCAAACCCCCAGTGTCTATGTTCATTAGTTAAGCTTATATGCTTAGATAAAAGTCCTTTGATTGATCTCTTATCTCCCCCACCATTCCTTAATCTTCCTGCTATATCACAGTCTGTTTGATGCTTTACTGCCTCTGTATCTATTCTTTTATTCATCAGTTTACAATATTCTTTATTATCCACAAATGAGGGAGAAGATGTGGTGCTTCTCCTTCTTTGACTGGCTTATTTCACTAAGCATAAGACTCTCCAGTTCCAACCAGGTTGCTGCAAATGGTAAGAGTTCCTTCTTTTTAATGGCAGCATAGAATTCCATTGTGTAGATGTACCACAGTTTTCTGATCCATTCATCTGCTGATGGGCACCTAGGCTGTTTCCAAATTGTAGCTATTGTAAATTGTGCTGCTATGAACATAGGGGTGCATAAATCCTTTCTGATTGGTATTTGTAATTTCTTAGGATAAATTCCTAAGAGTGGGATTGCTGGGTCAAATGGGAGATCCATTTTTAGTTTTTTTAAGAAAACTCCATACTGTTCTCCACAGTGGCTGCACCAGTCTGCATTCCCACCAACAGTGAACAAGGGTTCCTTTTTATACGCATCCTCGCCAACACTTTTCGTTTGTTGATTTGTTGATGATTGCCATTCTGACAGGCATAAGATGGTATTGCATTGTCGTTTTGATTTGCATCTCTCAGATAATTAGTGATTTTGAACATGTTTTCATGTGTCTCTTGGCCTTCCTTATGTCATCTTTCCAAAAGGTTCTGTTTTGGTCCATTGCCCATTTTTTTATTGGATCATTTATCTTCCTTTTATTAAGTTGTATAAGTTGGCTGTAGATGTTGGAGATTAAACCTTTATCAGTGGTAACATTTGCAAATATGTTCTCCCATAGAGTGGTCTTTCTTGTTGTTTTGTTGAAGGTTTCTTTTGCTGTGCAAAAGCTTTTTATTTTGATGTAGTGCCATTTGTTTATTTTTTCTTTAGCTTCCATTGCCTTTGGAGCAGTATCAGTGAAGAAGTTTTTTCGGCATATATCTGAGATTATGCTGCCTGTGGATTTCTCTAATATTTTTATGGTTTCCCTTCTAATGTTTAAGTCCTGTATTCATTTTGAGTTTATTTTTGTATTTGGTGTAAGTTGGTGGTCCAGGTTCATTTTTTTTTTTTTGCATGTATCTGTCCAATTTTCCCAACACCATTTGTTGAAGAGGCTATCTTGATTCCATTGTATGTTCATGCCTCCGTTGTCAAATATTAGTTGAGCATAGTGGTTTGGGGGGATATATGGATTCTCTATTCTATTCCATTGGTCTGTATGTCTGTTCTTGTGCCAGTACCAGCCTGTTTGATAACACTTATTTTGTAATATAGGCCCCACCTATTTTATTCTTCTTTCTGAGAATTGTTGTGGCTATTCGTCGTATTTTTGTTGTTGTTGTTGTTCCAGATGAATCTATGAAGAATTCTTTCTAGGTCTGTGAAGTATGTCATTGGTATTTAATGGGTAGTGCATTGAATCTATAGATTGCTTTGGGTAGTAACGACATTTTAATGATGTTGATTCTGCCAATCCATGAGCATGGTATGCTCTTCCATCTGTTAACATCTTCCTCTATCTCTTTTTTCAGTGTTCTGTAGTTTTCTACATATAGGTCTTTTACCTCTTTAGTTAGGTTTATTCCTAGGTATCTTAATTTTTTTGGTGCGATGGTAAATGGGATTGTTTTTTGAGTCGCTCTTTCTGTAATTTCACTATTAGTGTACAGAGATGCCCTGTTACATTGCTAAATTCATTTATTAAGTAAATTAGTTTCAGGATGAAGTCCTTCAGGTTTTTTATGTATAGTATCATGTCATCTGCAAAAAAGGACAGCTTTACTTCTTCTTTTCCAATTTGGATGCCTTTCATTTCTTCTTCTTGTCTAATTGCAAGGCTAATACTTCCAGTACTATGTCAAACAGGAGAGGTGAGAGTGGTCATCCCTGTCTTGTTCCTGTTCTTAGGAGAAATGGTTTTGTTTTTACCCATTGAGTATGATGTTAGCTGTGGCTTTTATGATGTTCAGGTATGCTCCTTCTATTCCCATTTTGCTGAGAGTTTTTATCAAGAAAGGGTGTTGGATTTTGTCAAATGCTTTTTTTGCATCAATCGATATGACTATGTGATTTTTATCTCTCAATTTGTTTATGTGATGTATCACATTTATTGATTTGAGGATATTGTACTATCCCAGCATTCCTGGGATGAATCCTACTTGGTTATGGTGTATGATCTTTCTGATGTACTGCTGGATCCGATTTGCTAGAATTTTGTTGAGGATATGGCATCTATGTTCATGAGAGATATTGGCCTATAATTCTCTTTCATTGTGTTGTCTTTATTTGGTTTTGGTATTAGGGTGATGCTGGCTTCACAAAAGATGTTTGGAAGTGTTCCTTCTTCTTGAATGTTTTTGAATAGTCTGAGGAGGAAAGGTTTTAATTCTTCCTTGAATGTTTGGTAAAACTCTCCTGTGTAGCCATATGGTCCCGGGCTTTTATTTGCTGGAAGCTTTTTGATGACTACTTCAATTTCTTCCATAGTTATTGGCCTATTGAGATGTTTAGATTCTTCTTGATTGAGTTTTGGAAGGTTATATTTTTCTAGGAATATGTCCAATCCTTGCAGGTTGTCCAATTGGATGGAATAGAATTGTTCATAGTATTTTTTTAACAATACTTTGTATTTCAGCAGGGTCTGTTGTTATTTCTCCTCATCATTTCTGATTTTGTTTATTTGGGTCTTCTCTCGTTGCTTCTTGGTGAGCCTAGCTAGAGGTCCATCAATCTTATTTATCCTTTCAAAGAACCAGCTCTTAGTTTTGTTGATCTTTTGAGTTGTGTCTTTGGTCTCCATCTTGTTTATCTCTGCTCTGATCTTCACTATTTCCTTCCTTCTGATTACACTGGGCTTTTCTTGTTGCTCTCTTTCTAGCTCTTTGAGTTGTAGGGTTAGGTAATTTATTACTGTTGTTTTCTGTTTTTTTGCAGTAGGCTTGTAGAGCTATGAACTTCTCTCTCAAGACTGCTTTTACGGTATTCCATAAATTTTCTATTGTTGTGTTTTCATTGTCATTTGTTGTCATAGGTTTTATTTCTTCCTTGATCACTTTGGTTACCCAGTCATTGTTTAATAGCATGTTGTTTAATCTCCATGTCTTTGATTTCTTTCTATTGTTTTCATTATAGTTGATTTCCAGTTTTATGACACTGTGGTCTGAGTAAATGCTTGATATGATTTCTATCTTCTTGAATTTGAAGAAAATTTTCTTATGACCCAACATATAATCTATCTTTAAAAATGACCCATGTGCACTAGAGAAGAATGTATACTCTGTGGCTATGGGATGAAATGTTCTGAAGATGTCAATTAAATCCATCTGGTCTAGTGAATCATTTAGGATTGATGTTTCTTTGCTGATTTTTTGTTTAGAGGATTTGTCCAATGGTGACAGTGGGGTATTAAAGTTTCCTACTGTGATATTATTGCTGTCAATCTCTCTCTTAATATCCCCCAAGAGTTTTTTTTTATGTATTTAGGTGCTCCTATATTGGGTGTGTATATGTTTACCAGAGTTATTTCTTCTTGTTGGATTGTTCCCTTTAGTATTATGAAGTGGCCTTCTTTATCTCTTGTTATGTCCTTCACTTTGAGATCTAATTTGTCAGATATAAGTATTGCAACCCTAGCTTTTTTTTCATTTCCATTTGCCTGAAATACCATAGTCCATCCCTTCACCCTCAATCTGTGTGCATCTCTTTTCCTGAGGTGGGTTTCTTGTAGACAACAGATATATGGATCATGTTTTCTTATCCAATCAGTTACCCTATGTCTTTTGATTGGAGCATTTAATCCATTTACATTTAAAGTTATTATTGATAAGTACTTATGTATTGCCATTTTTATTCCTTACCCCTGAGTTCCTTCTTTACTTCCTCTTTCTTTTTATTACACAGACCTTTTAACATTTCTTGCATTGCTGGTTTGGTGGTAATATATTCCCTTAGTCCTTTTTTGTCTGTGAAGCTTCTGATTTCACCTTCAATTTTGATTGAGAATCTTGTAGGATACAGTATTCTTGGATTCAGACCCTTCCTTTGCATGACTTTGTATATTTTATTCCATTCCCTTCTGGCCTGATGAGTTTCTATTGAGAAATCAGTAGCTAGTCTTATGGGGGTTCCTTTGTAGGTAACTTTCTGTTTCTCTCTGGCTGCTTTTAAGATTCTTACTTTGTCGTTGGTGTTTGCCAATTTAATTATAATGTGCCTTGGGGTTAATTTTGCTTGGGACTCTGTGAGCTTCTTGGATTTGTGTGGGTTATTCTTTCCTATATTGGGGAAAATTTCTGTCATTATTTCTTCAAACAGGTTCTCTAGTCCTTGTTCAGTTTCCACTCTTTCTGGAATGCCAATTATGTGGATGTTGTTTTGTTTCATGTTTTCCCAAAGTTACCATAGGCTCTCCTCTTGCTTTTTAACTTTTTTTTCTAGAAGCTGTTGTACTTGGGTAATTTTTTTCTACCGTGTCTTCTAGCTCACTGATGCAGTCCTCTGCTTCTTCTAGTCTACTTTTGATGCTTTCTATTGAGTTCTTTATAGCATTGATGTCATTTTTCATTTCCTCTTAATTATTCTGCACCTCCTCTAGGTTCCTCTGCATTTCTTCTTGCTGCTTCTTCATCTCTTATTGGGTCTTCTTTATTTCCTCTTGGCTCTTACTCAAATTGTCGATTTTGTCTTCCATTCTTTTCATCCACCTTATAATCATTTCTATGAACTCTTTCTCTGGCAGGCTTATTTCTGGTTCTATTTCGTTTACTTCCTTTTCTGGTGAAACCTGACTTTCTGTCTTATGTGGGCTGTTTCTTTTTCTGCCCATGGTCTTTCTTCTCCAAGTGTATGGTTATGTAGTTCTTTCTCCTATATTGATTGAAAGGCACAAACTACAACACTACCAGGTACAGCACACAAGGCACTAAGTGTAAATGTATTCAGGATATTAATAACCACAAATAAGGTGACCACCAATGAAAGACAAATTAGGGGTAAGTAGAGAAAGAGGAAGAGGACAATGAGGAAAAAAGAAAAGAAAAAAATTCCAAAATCAAATTGGGAGAGGGAGAAAAATAAATAACCAAATAAATTACATAAAATAAGAAAATAAAAAAGGAGAAGAAGGAGAAGAAAAGAGGAAGAGAAAAAAGTCAGAGAATAAATAAAGAGGATAAGAGAGAAAAGGGAAACAAAATATAGGTGTCAGGAGAAAATGCTAATATAACAGTCACTAATCCCAACAAATGTCAGCTACCAGTACCTGGAGTTTAATACAAACTACAAATAACAACTGGTATGGAGGGAGGTGGGGTAAAGGAGAGGTAAAAAACAAACCGAGTCAAAGCAAACAAAAAGCAAAATAAAACAAGTAGAATAAGGTAAAACAATCTCACCAAAAAAGTACAAAAAATCGATATAATCATGGTTCAGGCAAAGAGCAACAAAAGGTCATAGAGAAAAACAACTTTTTGGATAGTGAAGTCAAGAAGAGAGAGGTTTGTATGGGGTTGGAGTAGGGGATTTGAAATTAGATATATAAGTGGGGTGAAATTTTAAACAGGTAAAGAGAAAGAATAGGGAGAATCTAAGGTTATAAAAGGGAAATAGAAAACAAGACAACAAAATGGGGAAAGTTAGGAGGAAAGTGTTGGCTTAAAGGTAGAGTTGAGATAGAGTAAAATCATGTTAAAGGAAAGATGAAAATAGAATGTATAACTCTAATCCCGAAGTAAAATAAAGGGAAAACAAAATGGCACTTGTTTTTTTCCAAAATGGTAAAAAAATATTAATACTAATACTAGTTGAAAACAAAAATGTAATAATTAAAAAGGTAAAAATCAATTGAGGGGGAAAGAAAAAAATTGTTTTTTAATTAAAATATGCAAAAATGAAAAATATAAAATAAAATAAAAAATTTAAGAAAAAGAAAAAAAGAAAAAAAATAGAATGGTCATTCACTTCCACTATTGTTCTGCTTGGCACTTCTGTTTCCCAGGTGGGAGGGTATTGCAGTTCCCTGTGTTCCCCTCACTGCTAGTTGTGTTTTAATCTATTCTTTTGTGGTTATGGTAGAGTCAATTTGTGCGTTGTCCACTGGGTGACAGTGTTTCAGAACTGACCTCTGAGACTAAGCACAGGATCTCTCTAGGCTGTGCTCAGATCCTGTTACTCTGTGGTTCTCAAAACCGGTTTGTGGAGATTTTGCAGCTAGGACACTGAAATAACTCCCAGGCTGTCCCTCTGTCTCAGATCAAAATGAGTCTTTCTCCAGAGCTGCCCTCTGTTAACAGCTCTGAGTGTTTGCCTCCACACTTAGGGATCATGCCCTGCCCCACATCCAAGGACCTCTCCAGAGGCAGTTTTTCCACAGCCCGGTTCCCACAGTGTGCACGTCTCTGTTGTGCTGGACGGGAGACCTCACCTTATCCCAGGCAGAATTTGACCTTTCCGTGTGCCTTGTGGAGTTCCTCTGAGTCCATGTCTGCACAGATTGGAGAGCGGTGTTCTGGGTCCCCAGGTCCCCGGCTATTCGGTGGGTGCTTCAGCTCCAGGTTTCAGACTGCCACAGACATCCACCTTCCTCTGCAAGATGGCGTGGTCTCCGCGTTCACGCTGGTGGCTCCAGCAGACAAAATCCCCATGGCAGTGGGGCTGCCTGGCCAGGAGAGACCCGTCCAGCAGTCCTCCACCTTCTCCTGGAGTTTAACTGTCTCTTAACATGCCAACAAACACTCTCAGTGCGACTCTCAGCTGCTCTCTCTGTCTGCTCAGCAACAAGGCTCCAGACACATCTGTCTACTCACCGCCATTTTTCTGATCAAATATTTTCACCTGATTTTTAGATTCACTTGTTGATAGATATGTATTTGTTGTTCCTAATTTTTATATTTACTTTTTCTTTTTCTTCCTCTTTTAAAGAGTACCTTTCAGAATTTCATATAATGCTGTCTTGGTGTTGATAAACTCCTTTAGCTTTTTCTTATCTGTGAAGATCTTTATCTGACTTTCAATTCTGAATGATAGCTTTGCTGAATAGAGTATTCTTGATTGCAGGTTCTTTCTATTCATCACTTTAAATATTTCTTGTCACTCCCGTCTGTCCTGCATAGTTTCTGTTGAGAAATCAGCTGAAAATCATAGGGGTGCTCCCTTGTTGGTAATTAACTGTTTTTCTCTTGCTGCTTTCAAGATTCTCTTTGTCTTTTGCTCTTGACATTTTAATGACGATGCATCTTGGTGTGGTCCTCTTTGGATTCCTTTTGCTTGGGGTCTGTACACTTCCTGGACTTTCTAGAAAAGGCCAATAAATGTAGGAAGACCCTCCAGAATATGAAAAGTCTATTTCTTTCACCAGGTGGAGGAAGTTTTCGGTCATTATTTCTTCAAGTTAGGTTTTCAGGATCTTGCTCTCTCTCTTCTTCTGACACCCCCATAATTCTGATGTTGGTATGCTTAAAGTTGTCCCAGAAGCTCCTTACACTATCTTCACATTTTTGGATTCTTTTTTCTTTTTGCCTTTCGAGTTGAGTGTTTTTTGCTTCTTTGTATTTCAAATCTTAGACTTGATTTTTCCATTCCTCTAGTCTGTTGCTAGGTATCTGAATAATATTTTTTTTTCAGTCAGTGTATGTTTAATTTCTAGTTGGTCCTTTTTCATCTCCTTGTGGGTCTCGTTAAATCTACTCATCTTTTCTATGAAATTCTTAAAAAAAACATATAATCATGGTTTTGAACTCTATATCCAGTCATTTATTTCCCTCCACTTCTTTCTTTTGTGATTGGTTCCTTTGTCTCTACATTTTTACTGTTTTCCTGAGTTGGTAGAGTAGCTTTGTATGCTAGGTGTCCTATAAGGCCCAGTAGCTCCACCTCCCCATTTTACCTGAGGTGGACTTTCTTGGTGCTCCCTTTTGTGGACTGTGTATACAGCCTTGTTATAATTAGGTCTTGATTGTTATTGGTATCACTGGGGAGAATAGAACTCCAAGCCAATTGGTTATACGGATCAGCTGTGTCTACACTGGGAGAACTTCTCTTCTGGAGTCAGCCTTTTGCACAAGATTTGCAAAATTGCAAAAGCCTCTCTGTTCAGCTTGGATGGAGTGAAGGCTCATGGATGAGCAGACAGCCTTGGCTTCCTGTCATCCCTGCCCTATGTGGCCCCTGGGTCTCAGTGTCCCTAGGTAATCACTGCAACCCTCTCTGTGCACACTCGTGTTCTCATGCCTCCAGACCTCTGCTTTTCATGGTTCCTCTGAGGTTCCTTGTGCTCTGGGTACCCATATGAGTCTGGGTCCCTAGGGTCTCACCTGAAAATGCGGTTCAGTGCAATTGGAACTGGATTTCAGTGCAATGGGAGATTCTGTCTTCCTACCACTATAGAAAGCTAGTGGCACAATCAGTAGTCAGTCCTCTCTGTGTGCATTTGCGAGCACTTCTTGACCTCTGATTTTTTCAGCTCCCCTAAGTTTCCACACACTCCTCTCTTTTCACAAAAGTCCAGACTCCCTCCATATGAGTAATGCCCAGAACTGGGGTTCAAGGCAGTCATAACTGGGGTTCAGTGCAGTCAGGAGTTTCCATCTGCCTCCCACTAGAAGAAGCCAGCCAGACATCCCACCAGCCATCCTCTCCATGCACATATCTCTGTACCTCAGCTTTTTGCAGCTCCTCTGAGTCTCTGTGAGGCCGTCTCTATCCTTCTAGTTATAGAATTTCCACTCAGCCAGCTTTCCTGTAGTTTTGAAATTGTTGTGTGAAGCAGCAGTTTAGGTATTCACTGACGCCGCCATCTTGGTTTCTCCAAAGAGAGAATATTAAAAGCAGCAAGGGAAAAACAGTTAGTTACCTACAAGGGAGCACCCACACAACTGTCTGCTGATTTCTCAACAGAAACTATGCAGGCCAGACAGGAGTGGCAAAAATTATTCAAAGTGATGAATAGCAAGAACCTACAACCAAGATTACTCTGCCCAGCAAAGCTATTGAGTTGAAGGTCAGATAAAGATCTTCATAGATAAGAAAAAGCTAAAGGATTTTATCACCACCAAGAAACTATTATATGAAATTCTGAAAGGTATTCTTTAAGAAGAGGAAGAAGAAGAAAAGGTAAAGATAAAAATTATGAACAACAAATATATATCTGCCCTAACCAGTTTGTCTCAATCTTAAATGACTCACTAGATCAGATGGAATAAACTGATATCTTCAGAACCTTCATTCCATCCCAAAGCCACAGAATATACATAGTTCTCAAATGCACATGGGTAATTTTCAAAGATATACCACATATTGGGACACAGGCAAAATCTACCCAAATTCAAGAAAATTGAAATCATATCAAGCATTTTCTCAGATCACAATGGCATAAAATTACAAATCAAATACAATAAAAACAATGAAAAAATCAAACACTTGGAGGCTAAATGACATACTATTAAACAATGATTGGGTTACTGAAGAGATCAAATAAGAAATAAAAATCATCATGGCAACAAATGACAATGCAACAATCTATGGGACACAGTGAAAAATTCTTGAGAGAGAAGGTCATAGCTCTACAGGCCTACCTCATAAAAAAACAAGAAAAAATGGAAATAAATTATATAAGCCTACAACTTAAAGAATTAGAAAGAGAGCAACAAGAAAAGCCCAGCATATGCAGATGGAAGGGAATAATAAAGATCAGAGCAGAAATAAATGACATAGAATTGATTCTTTGAAAGGATAAACAAGATTGGCCAGGCTCGCCAAGAAACAAAGAGAGAGGACCCAAATAAACAAAATCAGAAATGAAAGAGGTGAAGTAACAACCAATCTCATAGAAATACAAAGGAATATGAAAAAATGCTATGAACAAATATATTCCAACAAAATGCTCCACCTAAACAAAATGGACAATTCCTGGAGAAATACAAGCTCCCAAAACTCAATCAAGAAGAAAAAAGAAAAAAAAAACATGAATAGGCTGATAACTACTGAAGAAATTGAAGCAGTGGTCAAATATCTTCCAGCAAACAAAAACCCTGGTCCAGACATCTTTAGAGAGGAGGTCTAACCAATCATTCAAAGAACTACAACCTATTCTTCTCAGACTATTCAAAAAAAATTTAAGATAAAGGCACACTTCCAAGCTCATTCTATTAAGCCAGCATTATCCTAATTCCAAAACCAGATAAAGACACCACAAAAATAGAGAACTATAGGCCAATATCCTTGATGAACATAGAAGCTAAAAATACTCAAGAAAATTCTAGCAAATCTGATCCAGCATTATATTAGAAAGATCATAAACCATGTCCAAGTGGGATTTATTCCAGGGATGCAAGGATGGTACATCATCCACAAATCAATAAATGTGATATATAAACAAAATGAGAGACAAAAATCTCATAATCATATCAATCAGTGTATAAAAAGCACTTGACAAAATCCAACAACCTTTCTGGATAAAAAGTCTCAGCAAAGCGAGGAATCATACCTCAACATAATAAAAACCTTATATGACAAACTTACAGCCAACATCATACTTAGTGGGCAAAAATCTAAACTCATTTCCCCCTTAAGAATGGCAATAAGACAGGGATGCCCACTTTCCCCACTCCTGTTCAATATAGTACTGGAAGTGCTAGCCATAATGATCAGACAAGAAGAAGAAATAAAAGGCATCCAAATTGGAAAAGAAGAAGTAAAACTGTCCATATTTGCAGAAGACAAGATACTATACATAAAAACCTCAAAGACTCCATCAAGAAACTACTAGACCTAATAAATGAATTTGGCAATGTAGCAGGATAAAAAAATTAACACTCAGAAAACTATGGCCTTTTTATGCAACAATAATGTATTCAAAGAAAGTTAAACTAAAAAAACAATCCCATTTACCATTGTCTCAAATGAATTAAAATACCAAGGAATAACCTTAAATTATGTAAAAGACCTATACTCAGAAAACTACAGGACATTGAAAAAAGAGATAGAGGAAGATATAAAAAAAATGGAAGAACATATCATGTTCAGGGATTGGTAGAATCAACATCATTAAAATGTCCATACTACCCAAAGCAATCTACAGATTAAATGCAATCCCTATTAAAATATCAATGGCATATTTCAAAGATCTGTAACAAACTCTCTAAAAATTCATCTGGAATAAAAATAAGACTCAGAGTAGCCACAGAAATCCTGAGAGAGAAGATCAAAGTTGTAGGGATCATAATACCAGTTATCAAGCTGTATTACCAAGCCATAGTTCTCAGAATTACCTGGCATGCACATAAGAACAGACATACATACCAATGGAATAGAATATAGAACCCAGATATGACCCAAGCCATTATACAATTAATATTTGACAAAGGAGACATAAACATACAATGGAGTCAAGACAGTCTCTTCAATAAATGGTGTTGGGAAAATTGGACATATGCATGCAAAAAAAAAAAATGAAACTAGACCATCAACTTACACCATACACAAAAATAAACTCAAAATGGTTACAGGACTTGAATGTAAGACGGGAAACCATAAAAATCCTACAAGACTCCATAGGGAGCAAAATAGCAGACATATGTTGTAGCAATACCTTTTTTTTAATATAATTTATTGATTTTTCACAAAGAGTAAGGGAAAGGGATAGAAAGCCAGAAACATCGATGAGAGAGAGACATCGATCAGCTGCCTCCTGCACGCCCCTCACTGGGGATGTGCCCACAACCAATGTACATGCCCTTGACTGGAATCGAACCTGGGACCCTTCAGTCCCCAGGCTGATGCTCTATCCACTGAGCCAAATCGGTTTTGGCAGTTATAGCAATATCTTTACAGACACAGCTCCTAGGGCAATGGAGACCAAGGAGAAAATAAACAAATGGGACTACATCAAAATAAAAAGCTTCTGGAATAACAAAAGAAACTATCAACAAAACAACAAGAAAGCCAACTGCATGGGAGAATATATTTGCCAATGATATTTAAGGTAAGGGTTTAATATCAAAAATTTACAGAGAACTCATACAACATAACAAAAGGTAGATAAACAATCCAATCAAAAAATTGGCAAAGGACTTAAATAGACACTTTTCTAAAGAGCACAGACAGAAGACCAAAAGAGACATAAAAATATGCTCAAAGTGACTAATTATCTAAGAGGTGCAAATCAAAATGGCAATGAGATGCCATCTTACACCTGTCAGAATTGCTATTATCAACAAATCAACAAACAAGTGCTGGTGAGGATGTGGAATAAAAGGAACCCTTGTGCACTGCTGGTGGGAAGGCAGACTGGTACAATCAGTGTTGAAGACAGTATGGAGTTTCCTCAAGAAGTTAAAAATGGAACTCTTATTTGACTCAGTGATCCTACTTCTAGGAATATATCCAAAGAAACTAGAAACACCAATCAAAATGGATATATGCACCCCTATGTTCATAGCAGCACGATTTACAATAGCTTAGATTTGGAAACAACCTAAGTGCCCATCGCAGATGAGTGGATTAAAAAACTGTGGTGTATCTACACAATGGAATACTACACTGCTATAAAAAAGAAGGAACTTTTACCATTTGCAACAGCATGGATGGAACTGGAGAGCATTATGCTAAGTGAAATAAGCCAGTCAGAGAAAGATAAATATCACATGATCTCACTCATATATGGGATATAATAATCAACATAACTTGATCAAAAAAATAGATTAAGAGACAAATGGCAGGGGCAGTGGGAGGTTAGAGAATAACCACAGGACTTGTATGTATGCATATTAGCATAACCAATGGACACCAACACTGGGGTAGTGGCGGCTTGCCCTGGGTGGGAATGGTTGGGTGGGTGGTCAATTGGGGGAAAAGAAGACATATGTAAAAATTTAGGCAATAAATATTTTTTTAAAAGTAAGAAAGAAAAAAAAAGGATGCTGGTTTCCACAGAGTACATCAGTTTTCCCAACTTTAATATGTATGTATATCTTTCTAGGTACAATAGTTATCAAATTTGGAAATATGACCCATAACTTATTTAATGTTGACAAATGTGTTCTTGCTATTTGTTTCAGAATAGATTTTGAATCACTAAAGAAAATACCAAATAAAAAAGTTTGTTTTATTGAAACCAACTGTAAAAGACTCAACATTAAATATTTCAACGATTCATGGAAAGTTCTAGAAGACAGGCCAACACATTTTTTTAATATTGTTATTGATTTTGAGAGACAGGAAGGGAAAGGGAGAGAGACAGAGAAACATAAATGTGAGAGGAAAACATTGATCAGCTGCCTCCTGCATGTTCCCATTAGGAATCAAGCCTGAAATTGAACCAACAACTTTTCAGTGCATGGGATGATGCCCAACCACCTGAGCCACACTGGCCAGGGCAACAAGCCAACAATTTAAATGGTGCAGAATTTATAGCATTCTTATATCAGAGTTTTAGGCTAAGTATGTATTTTTACATTCAGTATTTGATTTGCTTAAAAATCATCAATAATACATATCTGGTCATTTTAATACATGCATTATAAAGTTCAAAAGATATTACATATATATCTATATTTTAATTTTAAAAGTATAAAAAATTTCAAAAATTTTTGTGGTTAAAAGTATATGGGAAGAGGGGTAAAATACATAAGACCTAACAAATCAATAAAATACTTTAGGTCTTAATTTCCTAATTTATAAAATTAAAAATGCTAATACCAGCTAGGGTTTCCTCATGGAGTTGTGACTGTGAAGACAAATGTATCTGTACCATATAAAACACTTGGTAAACTGTGAAGTGAATTAAACCTAGGACTCCAAGGCATCTGTTCAATTACATGAGAAAAGCTTCAGTCCATATGGAAATAGACAGCTAGTGTGACAGCTTTCTTGGCAATGAATTTAATCCCCTAGTATTCTTCCTAGTGGCTCAACTCCAGAAGACTGAGCAGAACTTTATGGGAAAACATAGCACCAAATTTGACCTGTTTCAAAGGCCCTGAAAGGGTAAATGGCACAGCAGGTTTTTCAGGGAAAGCCTGCCCAGGTGTCCTGAGGAAAGCAGCACTGTGGTCCAAGGAAGAACTGAGATGCCTACATGTTCAAACAAACTCGATTGGAGAATTGTTCATGATCAGATTAGCACTCAGTGATTGACGGGAATATACATCTCACTTCCATGTCTTTTTTTCTTTCATAAGTGGTTGTGCCTATTAGCACTAATATTTTCCCCCTTAGCTCTTTTTCTTCTTCTTTCTCATTTACTCCAAGTGTGGACAGCTTGGCAAAACTTCAAAAGTTAGCCAAAAATGTTACTTCATTTTGGACCTAGGGCTATAGATTTTAAACGAATATTTACTTTGGCCCATGTTTCACTTTTGTTTATATTTTTGTCTGACAATCTAAATCATACTTGAAAAGTGTTATTTACAAGGCCTCAACTAACACAGACCTCCAAGAATAACAGTAACAAAACCTGACATCAGCAATAATCAGGATATGCCACATGAAGGGCTATAGGGTAGACTCTCCAAGTTAAATCTTAAGAGCTTCATTACCAAATGCATTGACATAGATGCATACTGAAAACTGAAGTTTTCTTATTTCACATGTTTTGCTAAACTTTACCTTTTAGATATATGTACCTACACAGGAGACCTTTATAAGAAATTTGGGCAGCGTGTTGGTCTTTATAAGATATTTACCTGTAGACTATGATGCTTGAGATCATTCATAAAAATATGAATTTATTATAGACAGGCAAATGTGACAGACTTCTGGGAGTTTCAGAACAAAAGTTTTTACATGATATTCATGGAAAAATGTTGACTTTAGAGGTAAACATTTGGAAATTCTTCATAATAGATATTCTAATTTTTAAAGCACTCTCAAGCATATCATTAGTAAAAATTTAAAAATAGAAAGAGATTAACCAAATAACTTATATACATACTAGTGGCCTGGTGCACAAATTCGTGCATGGGTAGGGTCCCTTGGCCTGGCTAGTGATCCGAGCTGCAGGAGGTTGGCTGGGGGAGGGGCTGCAGGAAGTTAGCTGGCCTGCTAGGGGAAGGAGCCACAGGAAGTTGGCCAATCAGCCTAAAGAGAGGGTAAAAGAGCATGTTGGCTGTGGGAGCACACTGACCACCCAGGGGCAGTTCCTGCATCGAATGTCTACCCCTTGGTGGTCAGTGTGCATCATAACACCCGGTCGTTTGGTCATTTGATGGTTTGGTTATTCAGTGGCTTAGGCTTTTATATATATAAACTATAGCCCATTGCAAGAAGATTCCTGCAAGAATAGGGCTTCCTGCATCAGTATCCACTGCCCCGCCTGCTTCCCTCCCAGCTCCGCTGCCTTTCTTGCTTGCTTCTTCACAGCTTCCCACCCTTCTGCAGTGCTTGGCTTCTTTCTACACTATCTTCAGTCTTCCCTCTGCACTGGGATATGCAAATTAACTACCATCTTGGTCAGATTAATGTGCATACTCACTCCTGATTGGCTTGTGGGCATGGCTTGTGGGCATAGCGAAGGTACAGTCGATTTGCACATTTCCTTTTATTTGATAGGATATGCATAACCCACAGACACAAATAATAGTTTAATGACAGCCTGGGTTCAGAGGGTGGGTGCAGGCTAGAAGAGTCAATGGGGGATAAAAGGAGAAATATATGTAATATTTTCAACAATAAAGATTAAAAAATAATAATAAGTTCTCCTGTTAATTATATATGCATAGCCCATGAATATAGACAACAGTGTGGTAAAGCCTTGGGAAGGGTGGTGGTGTGGTGGAGGGAATCAATGGGGATAAAACAATAACCAAAGAAAAACAAAGGGGACATCTGTAATACTTTAAACAATAAAGGTAATAATAATAATAATAATAATAATAATAATAGATCATAATCTCAACTATGCATCTGCAGAATTTAAATAACTAGATTGCTTTTTGCTTTAACTTTCTATTTAAAAACATGTGGCTTTCTTATTGCCATCAGGACCAATTTCATCTCTATCTGTTTACAGAAACTGTCAAACTATAAAAGAACAAAATACAGCTCTAGCCTATTTGACTCAGTGGATAGAGTATTGCCCTGCAGACCTAAGGCTTCCAGGGCACATGCAGTAGGTAACCAATCGATGTGTTTCTCTCACAATGATATTTCTCGCTGTTTTTCCCTCTCTCTAAAAAATCAATGGAAAAATACCCTTGGGTGAGAATTAAGAACAACAAAAAATATAAAATTCACATAGTAAGTATTTTGAATGCTTAATTAAGCCTTCTGATTATATAACCTATTGGTTCTAGGTGTTCTTTTAAATTTCCACTCTTTATGGCCTCCTTTTTAACCACAGTTTCCTCTAATTACTTTGATTTTTCTCCCAATTTTCAGTGTCCACTTATCAGCCTATCAATTTTGTATGAGTGTATCGGGGTTCTCTAAAAAGCAGCACAGGGGAAGAGGAGGGAAGGACATATACGAAAACTTTGTACGCTCTTTGCAATTCTTCTGCAAGTATAATATTATTTCCAAATAAAAAGTTTTTAAATGTACCAGATATTGCTATTTAACAAATATCTACTATTTTCCCAAATTTCAAATATACTTTTTCCTTTCAATTTGATTTTTTATCACCTCTATTTTAATCTTTGTTCAGGAAGTTTGTTCTTTTTTCATATATTATTTTGCTCATAGTCCATACTATTTCTTAAACATCTTGCTCTTTAAACATTCTGTTTATATTTTTTCTCTTAGGGCTTATGGCATTTAAAAAAACAGCATATATGTTAAAATATTAAGGCTAAATTTTTTTTTTCTTTCTTCACCCTAATTCCTATTTACCTTCCCCTTCAAGGAAAACTTTACCCTTTTCTACTCACTCAGAGAACTTATTTTCTTATTCTTAGAATTTACACTTACTATATCTTCTTTACTAAATAAGTTTTTCAACAGCTAATTTATTAATTGAGCTGAAAATTTATATATAATTATATACTCTTAGAACTTTCTTCCTAATCTTCCCATCAAATTTAATAATTATGTATTTCTTAGTCTAGATCTGCATTGTCTAAAAGGGTAGGTGTAGCTGCATTTAGCTACAGAAAACTTGAAATGTGACTAGTCTAAATAAAAAGATGTGATAAGTAAAAAATAACAGGTATCAGACAAATAATATAAGAAGCAATATAAATATCTCATTAACATATTTATATTTATTTAATTTTAAAATATTTATAAGAATATATTAGATTAAAGTACAATATTAAACTTTATTCACCTATTGCTTTTTACATTTTTAATGTTGCCCCTAGAATATTTAAAATTATAAATATTGTTTGCATCATACTTTTGTGGGACAGTACTTCTAAAGATATTTAATTTTCCCCCCTCACTTCTTGACCATCTTAAATAGGATTAAAACTAGCTTCTTTTCATCCTTATTGACCTTAATTACAAGTGCTCTAAAATTACTTAATTCCTTCTCTACTTCTTATTTCTTCTTCCTCATCCTCTTTGTCAGCTCCTAACCCTCTTCACTCATTATCCAACTGCCAGGATTAACAGTCTTAGATGTTCTGTGCTTCAATTTATATAACTGCTTCTTTGAAGAGGAATCTCAGCCTATGTGTTATTGGATAATTTAATCTCTGAAAAATTTCTCCATCAGTGAAATCTAAAAGCACAGCAAGTGGTTTTATGAGAGTGCTTTGTGGTATAAATCTGCAAGAAAAATAGAGAAGTAGAATCCTAGAGGAGTAAGCAAAGACTTGGAGTTAGCCAGGCCATCTTGACTCATTGGTTGAGCATCATTCCCATGATCAGTGTTGCAGGCTTGATCCCTAGTGAAGGGGTGTGTGGGAGGTGGCCAATAAATGATTCTCTCTCATCATTGATATTTCTCTCTCTCTCCTTCTCCCTTACTCTCTGAAATCAGTAAATACAGATAGTATATTTTAAAGACAGCATCAGCATTAGTCTAGCCTTAGGGAGTTAGGGATTTTATATCATCATATCCGTCTATTGTTGGTTGCATTTGTAAAGAATGCAGATTTCATGTTATATGTCTCTTACCAAAAAAAAAAAAAAAAAAGCATTAACTGTAGGTCACCCTCAGGGAAGAAATAACTCCCAGCAAGCTCTGGGTGGAATGGTTTTAAGCATTTCTCTAGAGAAGATTGAAGCTGTGAACTAGCAGCTGCAAATGTTCATAGAAGCTGAGGGACAGAAAAACCAGCCTTGGAGAGGTCTACACTGGGCACCAACAATACACGGGGTAAGCAACTCTTTCTTTACTGTGTACTCTGTGGCATTAAAGTCATACATTATTGTTAATGCAGGTATTTTTCAGTTCTATAATGTTTTTCTTGTTTTCTAGTTCTCTTATAAAATTTTTCATATTTCATTTATTTTTGAAAATAAAAATTCATTTAAGAAATCTGTATCTGATAACTCAGTATATGGGTAAACTATAGGTTTCTTTCTATTGTCCTTGTTCCTCTTCATTCTATTTTGAGGTTTGTTGGTAATTTTTTTTTAATTGAAGATTAGATATTTTGTATGAGAAACTGGATGACCTTATCTCCCCTAATAGTGAATTCACTCTTTCACTTGAAGGCAGATAGAAAGGAGCCATGACCAATCCAACCAAATGACAAGCTAATTGGGGTTCAATAATACTCCCAATAAGATGCAGTCTACATTTGAGGTGTCTCCTAGGACATAATGTTTCATGGTTTGTAAATGAAAACCTTGAATGTTTCCTCTCTTTTGAGTGGTCTTAAATTCAATTTTTTGCTTTTCCAGGATTGCAAAAAGCAAAACAAACAAACAAACAAACAAACAAACACAACTCAGCTTGCCTGCCCTGGTTAGATTGCTCAGTTGGTTAGAGCATTGTCTGGTACACCAAAAGGTTTCAGGTTTAATTCCCAGTCAGGTCACATACCTAGTTTTTGGGTTCCATCCTCATGTATGGAAGACAAACAATGGAAATTTCATTCTTCCTATTTGTTTTCCTCTCTCTCTCTCTCTCTCTCTCTCTCTCTCTAAGATCATAAAATTATGACCCCCAACCATAAAATTATTTTTGTTGCTACTTCATAACTGTAATTTTGCTACTGTTATGAATCGTAATGTAAATATCTATGTTTTTCAATGGTCTTAGGTGACCCTCCTAGTGGTTCTCAACCTGTGGAGCCTAAGACCATTGGAACTAGAAATGAGTTCTATTCATTTTTATATTTATTTCTATACCTCATATGTGTTAGATTTGCTGCCTGATTTTTATTTGGCCCTCTACCATTTCACTAGTCTCTAGTCAAATCAACCTTTTTTCCCCTATGGTTTTTAAATATACATATTGTAGCATAATGAATTATCATAAAAATATTTTATTATTTTATCATGCCTTTTGGACTAGAGAGTAGAGATTGAACATCAAGTATAAATCCTGGATCAATTAAGTTCTCAAAAAATAATCACTGATATAGATTCATCAAATAATGTTTCTCTCTTCAACTGAAAAAGTGATACTCAATATTGTTCTTTCGCTTTGTAATTAAGAACATTAGAATTTGTATGAAGATGAAGTAGCTGTTCTTCCTGATAATTTTTTTCTGGTATCTCAGATAGCTTGTGAGTCTTTTCTGGAAGCAAACACCAGGATAAAATTATTTCTCCAGACTCTCTTCAGACTTCCTCAGGAATCTGTGCTCTAATATCTCTCACATTAGCACCTATAACAGAGTTCCTGGTTAACAAAGAGTTAACACATGTCCCTCACACCTGGTTCCTGTCTGGGATATAAGAGCAATTACAAGTCCCTAGCCAAAGATAACAAATGAAATTGGACAGATGCTTCTTGGTTTCTCCAGGGCTAAAATGAAATATTTCTTTTCATCCATGGAAGTCCTTTATACTAACCCAATCCTCTTTTTACTGAAAATGTGAAAGACATAGCACAATATTAGAAAATAAAGTAAACGTACTGCCTGACTCTAGTATATCAACCTGAGGTTATTAATGTTCTCAGAAATGTTCTCATAAGTAGGAAAATAATTTAAAGAGAAAGAAATAGATACATACATATATTTATTACATTACAGGATAGAAACTTTGGAGTCCTAAGAGAAAAATTGCCAATTAAAATATTGACTAGTACTTAGTCGCATCTAGAACAACATCTCACTGAGGGTATGTTATTTGCACTATAAAATATTTTGAAGATCATGAGGAATTCAAACACCCTATAGTAGTGTAGCTGATTTCCATTATATTGCAAAAGAAAGACAAGCTTAAAACCCAAAATTACTACCTTAAAGAGTAAACTGATGCTTATGAAAGAATAAAAATTCAACTGATTCTGTAGTTTGGTAAAAAAACAACAAACAAACAAAAACTTAATTTATTGTTTGTGTTTTTGGCTATAAGGCAATGATCACAAAGATAGTACTCTGGCGACCTAAAATAATAACTAAAAAAGAAGGAAGGAATCACCCACCCTCTCTTGTGAAGCACTCTCTAATGACTGCCATTGCCTTGGGTAGTGCTTTTTATTCTTTGAAAGTTGCTCTTTCTTCCTTGCCTGAGGAAGCTCCATTATAAGATGTAGCTAGTAATTCCTCTCATGATTTAGCCTATTGTTAATAGACCAGTAAAGAGAACCAGACTCCAGAATGCCCAAGAGTATCATATATAGAATTAAACTGGTATAGAAAACAGTGACAAACCAAAAGAATGGCAAGAATTTGCTGATTTATGCTGGCAAAAAAATATGTTATTTTGGACTATGAGAGTACATGACCAATTTAAGCAAAGTTAAATTTAGATTAGTTTAAATTTGTCAAAATTGATGAACTTCCAAAAAAATAAAGGTATAAGACTTGGCATCTGAAACACTTAGTAAGCTCCACAATCTCAGGAGGACTGAACAAAACTCTGCAGAGGTAGAATTTAGAGCATGACAGCAGAAGAGAAGTATTTGAGAAGTCTATGAAGGGATTCATAACATCACTCTCAAGATATGCTACTTTAGCATGAGGCTTATTTTGAGCTAAAGGTAATCAAGACCTTGTGGGTTCAAGAGAAACTTTTACTTATTCCTTAAAGAATTTAAATTAAGGGTCTTGCCTATGGTAAGAGCTTTTCACAGAGATAACCTTTTTTTTTTAACCTATCAATATGGCAGGGCAAACTTCTAATTACTGAACATCTGCTCTTTTTATCATCCTGTGAATGGCCTTCATCCCCTATGAAGGTCCAGGCACCATAGCTCCTTAGTTCAGAATACTACATCAAAATAAAAACCTTTTGCACAGCAAAAGAAACCATTAACAAAACAAGAAAGCCCACTGTATGGGAGAACATATTTGCCCATGTTATCACCAATAAGGGTTTAAGCTCCAATATTTACAGAGAACTCTTACAACATAACAAAAGGAAGATAACCCAATCAAAAAATGGGCAATGGACCTAAATAGATACTTTTTGAAAGGAGACAAAAGGAAGGCCAACAGACATATGAAAACATGCTCAAAGTTACTAATCATCTGAGAGATGCAAATCAAAATGACAATGCGATACCATCTCACACCTGTCAGAATGGCTATCATCAACAAATCAATAAAGGACAATTGCTGGCGAGGATGCAGAGAAAAAGGAACTCTTGTATACTGCTGGTGGGAATGCAGACTGGTACAGCCACTGTGGAGAACATTATGGAGTTTCCTCAAAAAATTAAATATGGAGCTTCCATTTGACCCAGTGATCCCACTTTTAGGAATATTTTCCAAGAAACTAGAAACATCAATCAGAAAGAATATATGCACCCCAATGTTAATAACAGCACAATTCATCATAGCTAAAATTTGGAAACAACCTAAGTGCCCATCAGCAAATGAGTGGATTAGAAAATGGTGGTACATCTACACAATGGAACACTACACTGTGGTAAAAAAGAAGGAATTCTTGCCGTTAGCAACAGTATGGATGGAACTGGAGAGCATTATACTAAGTGAAATAAGCCAGTCAGAGAAAGATAAATATCACATGATCTCACTCATTGTGGAATATAATGAACATAAACTGATGAACAAAAAATCCAGAGATAGAGAAGCATAGATCAGATCATCAAACTTCAGAGGGAAGGTAGGGGAAAGTGGGGGTAAGGAGAGAGATCAACCAAAGGATTGTATGCATGCATATGAGCCTAACCAATGGACACAGACAACAGGGGGGTGAGAGCATAAGTAGGGAAGATAGGGGGGTAATGGGAGAATAAGAACACATTTATAATACCTTAATTAATAATGAAATTAAAATAAATAAATAAATTATTTGGACTGAAATTTAAAAAAAAAAAAAGAACACTGTATATACCTCATTTTCACTTTCTGTCTTTGAACCTTTCATGTATGTTGGATCTCTATTACGTATGTGTGATTCCCATATATATATATGTAATTAAATTTTGTTATTTATTTTGTTAATCTATCTCATGTTGATTTGATTATTAGACAAGTTGGAAAAACCTAGAAGTGAAAGGAATTTTAGAGAAAAGGCAGGCAGTTTTAGGGAAAAGGGGAGTCCATGGGAGAGGAATGCATATGCGATGGGCTGCAATATTTATCTTACTTTCATAGAGGATAGAGAAATGTCACAAGATATGGAGAGAGGAAGAAGGATCACCATGTGGGCTTTGGACTTTGAAACTGATACTCTGTAGAAGAATGACCAATTAGGAAAGCATGGGGAGTGTCATAAATTAAGGAAGGGTACAATTAGAAAGAATCATGAAGAGACAAAGAGCTACAGCCTTTATAAACCCAGAGACAAGGAGACTCAGAAGATTTTAGGATTGATTTTTTTTCCTCCTAGAGAGTGAGTAGATTTTTCCCATTTGGAGACCTCTGCACAAAGGAAGTGGTTTATACTTTCAATAAACTTACATATTTTTACTAAAGAAGGCTTTTAGTCCTTGAGTTTACTCTTCAAACTTCATAGGGCAAGAACCCACAAAGGGGAGATTGTGCCCCGAACCCCACATTACAGCAAGATAGAGGAAATTTCTTCCTCCCCCATAGTTGCTACTGTGAACATGATACCTCACTGCTGGGCCACTGTAAGTTGCCTCAGAAGAACAATCTGGCACCTCTAATATGCACTGGCAAAGTAAGAATTCTTGCCAAATCTGACTCTCTGATCCCCACCTGCAGATTTTGGTAGAAGCACTGGTGAGAGTCTTTATTTTTTGTTTTTCCAAATTTATATTAACAGGAGAAAATATCTGTTAAACTGGTTCCTTGGGCTTAGGTACTCTGGGTTAGTATGAGCATTTTGGGTTTTTATTGATTATTTTCTCCCATAGAAGGTCACTGTCCTATTATGCTGTTTATCTTTTTCTATGTTTTGAGAGGTTTCTTTGGCCTCCTCTTTGGTCTCTGCCATCTAGAAGGTGCATGTATTAATGTGAGTTTGGAAGCCAGCCAAATAGAGTGGGGGATTCCAGGCAACCACTTCCAGTAGGTCTGCTTATGACTGGGTCATCATAGCAAGTAAGTACAACTGGCCTCACTTTGTCATTTTGTACAACTGTGCAGCTCTCAGGGGAATTTATCATAAGGGTTCCCAATCTATAAAGGGTTTTATTGTCTTTTGGATCTTGTGAAGGCTGCTTTTTTTTTAATAGTCTCATGTGACACTTGGTTAAGGCATAAAAAGGCTTATTGGTTTGAATCATTATAGATCCTTCCATCAGTGAACAGATGATAAATCTCCTGAATTAGAAAATATTTAAAAATGAAAAAAAAATTAGAGATCTCTCATTATACAGATGTTTTATTGGTACCTAGGGAAAGACCAAATTTTAAAAAGTGGATACAAAAAATATAAGGCTGATCCTTAAGAACTGCCTTAAGAAGACAATACAAAAAAAAAAAAAACAGTTTGTGAAGACTTACTAAAATTTAGGTCAGTTAGCATGAGAATGAGAAGTCTAGGGGAGAACCAAGAGACTCTTTCAAAAGAGGTAGAAGTTTTAATTTTTATTTAATTTGTTTTTTTATTCCTTTATTAAAATTGAATTTATTGGGTGACATTGAGTTGTACACTTGAAACACACAAGTTTCAAGTGTACAACTCAATAAAATATTATCTGTACACTGTATCCTATGCCCATTGCCCAAAGCGAAGTTTCTTTCTGTCTACATGTATCCCATCTCCACCTAGCCCCCATCCCCTTCCTCTGGGTATCACCACATTGTTGTGTCTGTGATATATATATATATATATATATATATATATATATATATATATATATATATATATATATATATATATTCAACTTCTTTCATTCAGCACCCCACCCCCTTCTCCTCTGACAGCTGTTAGTCTGTTCCATGTATCCATGCCTTTGTTTAAAACAGAAAATTTAAAAATATTATTAAGAAATTGGTAAATAAGCAAATACTGACAGAGGTGAAACCAAGAGAAAACAGAAAGGAGAGTACCAGGACTTATCTTGACTAAATGAAAATTCTTCTAGTTTCTTCCAATATCTGGGTAGTAAATACTCTCCAAATTGACATTTCAAATTTTACTCCCACCCTCTGACTTAGAATCATTGAGAACTAAAACTGCCCTTTTGGGAAAGCCATGCAAGTTAATGTTGTACAACTTGATATAACTTTGAGGAGAACCGTCACAATAATTCATATAGCACAAGCTCCATGCCTATTGCAGAAAGATCACTGGAAACATTCAAACTACAGACCTGGAAAATCTCTTAGACTATCATGGCCTGCCCTCACTCCATCTGAAGACATCTAAATTTGTCTCAAATGGCTATGTTAAGACCTTGGAAACTGGGATCATGGTTTGCTCCAATCATTAACCATTGTTTTTATTTTGTTTCCATAGAGATCCCTCATATTAAATACCTGATTGCATGCACATATAGGCCTAACTTTGGGAGTTCCACTTACATCACCACCTCCTGAAATGAGACACAACTGTATAACTGAATTCACCTATTTTCAAGACTGAAACTGATTTAATGAGATTTGAAACAAGTCTGGAATGTGAAATGTCTTAGAAGTAGAACATAAGAGGTTCAGAACAAGATTCCCAAGATATGCCACTTCGGCATACAGATTATTTTGATGAAGGCAAATGAGACCCTAAAGGCTCAAAAAAACTTTCTCATAGACCTTAAAGAATTGAAATTAGTAGCCTTGTCCATAGTAAGAGTTATTATTAGAAATTACTTTTTGCCTTTTCTACAGGGCAGAGTAAACTTCTAATTAATGAACATCTACTCTTACCATCCTACCAATGATCTTCCTCACCTCTAGGCACTCCACCTCACTCTGTAGCTCAGAATGCCATATGTAATTCACTTTAACTTTCTCTTTTACAACCTTTCATGTATGTAGGATCTTTGACTCTCTTGTATGTGTGTTGTTTTCATACATATGTGATAAAATTTGATTGTTTTATTTTGTAAATCTGTCTTATGTTGCTTTGATAAATAGGTTACCTGGAAGAAACTATAAGGGTAGAGGAAATTTATTTCTTCCCCAAAATTATAATATTTAGCAGTAATTAGAATAGTATGATTTGCATAAATGTCTCATAGTGGCTTATTATATATCCAACATATTAAGCTTTTACCTGATTTATATGATAAAAACCACAAATTTTAAAATTTAATAAAAAATAAAAAATTGATCTTGGAACAGAAGACTGATTTTAACTACCAAAAAAGTAGAAAGAAAAAAAAACAGAAAAAAACAAATGTAATAAGTTGGCACTAATTCCTTTTTGCTATGGGAAAATTTATGATATTGGCAGTCAAAAAATTGCATTTTAATGATATTAAGAGACATTCATAAGGAGAAATTCTGAATGGCCAATAAATATGTGTCTGTCTCACTTGTAATTAGGAAAGTGCAAGGGAAAACAAAATTGAGATAATTTGGTACATATCATAAAAGTCTGACAATACTGAAGCTTGCACACTGTTTTGGTGTTGTAAATTTATATAACCATATTAAAGAACTATTAATAATATCTAATAAACTGAGGAATGATTTTCCATAAATTCTAAAAAGTGTAGTTCTAAGTTTATTATAACACTAGAGATCCAGTGCATGAAATTCGTTCATGGGGGTGGTTTGTCCCTCAACCCAGCCTGTACCATCTCCAATCTAGGACACCGCAAGGGATGTCCAATCGCCTCTTTAGACCTGATCCAAGTAGCTTTGGGCCTAAACAAGCAGTCGGACATCCCTCTCACAATCCAGGAGTGCTGACTCCCATCTGCACACCTGCCTGCCTTCCTGATTGCCCCTAACTGTTTCTGCCTGCTAGCTTGATCACCCATTAACCACTCCCCTGCCAGCCTGATTGATGCCTAAATGCTTCCCTGCCAGCCTGATTGCCCCTAACTGTCCTCCCTTGTAGGCCTGCTCACCCTTAACTGCCCTCCCCTTCAGGCCTGATCACCCATAACTGCCCTCTCTTGCAGGTCTGATCCCTCCAAACTGCCCTCCCATACTGGCCATCTTTTGGCAGCTATCTTGTGTCCACATGGAGGCAGCCATCTTGTGTGTTGGAATGATGGTCAATTTGCACATTACTCTTTTATTAGATAGGATTGACTAAATAGGAAAAAGATATAAAAATGATCTAAAATGTTCATTAAAAAAGTAAGATAAATTATGATATATGCATACAGTGGAATAATATACAATAGTTAAAATGAATGCAATACAGTTACCTCCACTGTATAGGTAAATATAAAAAGTATAATGATGAACACAAGAAATATATAAGCTAAAGATATATTATTTAGATAGATTATCTTTATCTACTGTTTATAGATACTACACATATAAAAATATGTATGAACTAAATCTCTTAGACACTGAAACTTCTAAACTATCAAAAATGGAAACAAG
>PVJN01011110.1:0-55401 GCA_004026805.1 Lasiurus borealis | reverse complement strand
GAGAGATGCAAATCAAAACGACAATGCGATACCATCTTACACCTGTCAGAATGGCAATCATCAACAAAACAAAAAAAGGACAAGTGTTGGCGAGGATGTGGAGAAAAAGGAACCCTTGTGCACTGTTGGTGGGAATGCAGACTGGTGCAGCCACTGTGGAGAACAGTATGGAGTTTTCTTAAAAAACTAAAAATGGATCTCCCATTTGACCCTGTAATCCCACTCTTAGGAATTTGTCCTAAGAAATTACAAACACCAAACAGAAAGGATTTATGCACCCCTATGTTCATAGCAGCACAATTCACAATAGCTACAATTTGGAAACAGCCTAGGTGCCTGTCAGCAGATGAGTGGATCAGAAAACTGTGGTACATCTACACAATGGAATTCTATGCTGCCATTAAAAAGAGGGAATTCTTACCATTTGCAGCAACCTGGTTGGAACTGGAGAGCCTTATGCTTAGTGAAATAAGCCAGTCAATGAAGGAGAATCATCACATGATCTCACTCATTTGTGGATAATAAAGAACATTGTAAACTGATGAACAAAAGAATAGATAACAGAGACAGTAAAGCTTCAAACAGACTGTGAAATTACAGCAGGAAGATTAAAGTTAGGTGAGGTAGATAAGAGATCAATCAAAGGACTTGTATGCATGCATATAAGCATAACCAATGAACATAGACACTGGGGGGTTGGGGTATGCCTGGGAGGGAGCGGGGGGGAAAGGGGATATATCTATAAAAGGTTAATAAAAATTAAAAAAAATAAAAGCAGAAGTCTGGAATAATTTTTTATATGTCAAATGGACCAGAATATTGTTAAATAAATCACAGTATGTTTTATATAAAATAATACTATACAGCAGTTAAAATGAAAAGCTGTTTTAACACATCTCTAAATGGGTGAATATAAAAAATATATTATTAATGAAAAAAAAAAACACCCCACAAGAATGAAGGGATTCCTACCTAGAGCGTAAACCCACCTAATCTAATGATATGTGCTTAGAAATATATGTATATATGATATGGTAAAGCTGCAAAAAGAAGCAAGTACATACTTAACACTCAAATAAGTGTTACCTTTGAGATATGGTTATGCTTTGAGAAGGGTCACATAGGGCTTCTTAAGGCAAATATTTTCATCACTTATTTCCTTAAAGAATTTTGAAAAACCATGTATTTGCTTCCATATTTCAAAATTAACATCTAGAATTTTTATCATAGCCCTGGACAGTGTGGCTTGGTTGAGCATTGTCCACATGCACATACATGCCCAGGTTCAATTCCTGGTCAGGGGGCACATGCCCAGGTTTTGGGCTCCATCCCCAGTAGAGGCATAGGTGGAGGCAATCAATTGATGTTTCTCTCTCCCTCTCACTTCCTCTCTCTTCAAAACCAATAAAACATATATAAAAATAAATAAATAAAATTTTTATTATAAGTTGAAATAGTATTAGCATCTTGACTGGAAGTCTGGAAATAATTCTTTATAAGGAGAACCATGATTTCCTATGCTTTTGATGAAGAGGAAGGTTTATACTGGTAAGAACAGTGGGACTAGCAGTTCATTTAGAAATTTTTTATTAATAGGAATAAATGGTAAGCACTTTTTGGATGAAATAAAATGAGGAATCAGTATGATTATAAAGAAAATTCATAATATAATTGAGAAAATAGGTGTTTTTAAAAAAATCCTCACCCAAGAATTGAGAATATTTTTTCATTGATTTTGAGAGAGAGAGAGAGAGAGAGAGAGAGAGAGAGAGAGAGAGAGAGAGATTGACTGCTTTTCACACCTGCCCTAACTGGGGGTGAGAATTAAACCTGCAACCCAAGTATGTGCCTGGAACCCTCTACCCTCTGGTGTGCCGGCTGATGCTCTAACCACATTGGCCAGGATGATAAATTTTTTTAATTTCTACAATCAATACCACATGAACAAAGTAACACAAATGTTATATTTAGGTTTTACACAAAATGACCCAGAAAACATTCCAGTTTTATTGAAAATAATTAGAATAATTTTGCTTTTCATCTCATCAAGATGTTTTATTTCCAGCAAATGACACATCCTAGGAAAGAGTCTTGAGAATAGCTTGAAATGCTTCTTTTTAAATATGTGGGAAAGCCCAGACTTTTAGTCTTGAATATTTCTTGGGTTTGCTCTCCCAGAACTCTTCCTCATTTTTTGAAAATAAGCTGGGGAAGAAAGAGGTGAAACATACCTTTGCCAGCCCCATCCTTATCATCAGTGTAGATCTGACTTCAGAACATCTTAACAGGAGCCAAAATATTTGATTCTGAAATCATGCTTTACTTTTGACAGAAATATGTATGAAATGGGAAACAAAGAAAGCCCTGTGAGTTTATGATAACTTGCTTAATCCTTTGGGAGATAGCCCATCTGGAGATGAGAGGGTTTACTTTCCAGAAATCTGGTCCACTGTGATATTTGCAATAGGTTCTTTGGTTAAGTGGATGGAGGACTATTGTGAACTCAAGTGTTCTCAGGCAAATTGGGTTTAGGAGGAGTATATATAAAATTTGGGTATCTAGAAAACTATTTTCTTATGCTGTAGATATGTATGTACCCCCAGATAGTTTTTATGTACCTGATTAGGGCTGAAGAATGGTGAGGAGGCTGAAAATCTCAGTTCGAAGAATACTGTTGATGTTATTTCTGATGTTCTATTATGGGTTGTGGGAACATGCTTATCTGTTTTATTTTACTAGTTTTATGGAAACTATATATATTGCTACATTTTACACATATGATGTACAGTGTAAACATCAATAAATATAGTTTTGAAAATCTACAGTCTGTGGATTAAAAATGGTGGTGGAGTAAAGGGATGCTGCATGGACATGCTCTCAGGTCCAAACTGGAATTACAACTAAAATACAGAAAAACTTACTGAATGATCAATGGAAGATTCACTGGAAAGAAGCCTGATAACCGAGGACCAAAAATGGAGACCACCTAGAGGCTGGTAGGAGGGCCGAGGTGCGGAGGGCTGGCTGTGACCCCTCGGAGAGCAGCTGAAGTTCCAGTTTCGAAGAGATATCTCAGCTGTAGGGGGTTGCCACTGAGAACTCAGCGATCTAATTCCCAAGCTGTTCCCCTCCCGCCCCCCCGCAGAGAACACCAGAACTGAGAAGGGTATGCATATATCTGGTTGTGAAAAGCAGTGGGGCAGCTGGCTGCCAGCTAGACAGGGCTGGAAATTCAGGCATCCTCTTAAAGGCCAATGCATAGAATTCCCTGTGGAGTCACTCATCTTGTTCTCCAAAAGAGAACAGCAGAATGGATTGGAGCTGGGTTAAGGGCTCTTGGCTTAGAGCTCAGAAGGCCGACACTCTGGTTTCCTGTGCTTAGTCAGACAGTTGCTATATAGGTGGCATTACCGGGGTGAAGACAGCTGACCCACTCTATTGAAAACTACTTGCCTCTTATGAGATTGAGAATGACAGTTAGCCACCAGGCAGAAACAATTAACCCAGGCTGTTGAAAAAAAACTCTTGCCACATCTGTAAACGATTGCCTCAGGGCAGATCAAGAGGAATCCTATTTGTATGCAGCCAGAGCAATCTCTGGAGGCTTTGAATCTTTGCCTGATCTAATAGTCAGAAACAGCATTTGACACCTGCACTGAAGAATGAGAGGTATAGAAGATCTACCTAATACATACCCTATTTCCCCGAAAATAAGACAGTGTTTTATATTAATTTTTGCTCCCAAAGATGTGCTAGGTCTTATTTTCAGGGTATGTCTTATTTTTCCATGAAGAAGAATATGGTACACATTTATTGTTGAACAACAACAACAAAAAGGAAATTTATTACCTGTATATGGTATGGTAGTAGTTGTCATCACAATCCAGCTCACTGATTGGCTGCAGTGCAGCTGGAGCTGTTCAGGCAGTGCGAGATCTCTTTAAATCAGGAGTCAGATGCCTTATGGTAGCTTAGCTTCTGGGGCCTTATATTCCAGGGAGGCCTTATGTTCCAGGAGGCCTTATTATTGGGGAGGTCTTATTTTCAGGGGAATGCCTTATATTACAGTGAGAGGCAAAACTGGAAGTAGGTCTTATTTTCAGGGGATGTCTTACTTTCGGGGAAACAGGGAAGTCACAAACCCAAAAAGGCAGCCAAAATGAGGAAACAAAGAAACTACCCACAAATGAAAGAACAAGAGAATTCTCCAGAGGAAGGGATAAATGAAAAGGAGATAAAAAAATTTATCTGAAACAGAGTTCAGAGTAATGATGTTAAAAGTGCTTAACAGCATGGGAAAAGATATAGTAAATATGAAAAAAGAACAGTCAGAAATAAGGAATGACATACACAAATAAAGAACACATTGGAAGGAATACACAACAGATTATGGGAAGCTCAGGACCAAATCAGTGAATTAGAAGACAGAGTTGAAAAAAATCACTCACTCAGAGAACCAAAAAGAAAAAGCAATGTAGAAACAGAAGGACAGCTTAAAGGGGCTGTATGAAATGTAACAATATTAGAATAGCAGGTGTGCCAGAAGAGGCAGAAAAGGAGAAAGGGATAAATAATGGCAGAAAGCTTACCTAACCTAGAAAAGGAAAGAGTCACACAAATTCAGGAGAATCACACACAGAGAATCCCAAGCAAGAAGAACCCAAATAGGCCCAGACCAGACATAGCATAATTAAAGTAGCATAAATTAAAGACAAAGAGAGAATCTTAAAGGCAGCAAGAGAAAAGCAAACTGTTGCCTATAAAGAAATTCCCATTCTCATCAGAAACTCTACAGGTCAGAAGGGAATGGCATGAAGTACTCAAGGTAATAGAAAGCAAAGATCTGAAACCAAGATTACTATATCCATCAAGGCTATCATTCAAAATAGGAAGTCAAATAAAGAGCTTCCAGGACACAAAAAGGCTAAAAAAGTACATCATCACCAAGTGAGCATTACAAGAAATGCTAATGGGACTGCTGTAATGAGAAGAAGAAGAAATAGAGAGAAAAATCTAGATATACAGAATTAAAATGGCAATAAACAAATACCTATCAATAATAACCTTAAATGTAAATAGATTAAATGTTCCAATAAAAAGACATGCAAATTGGAAAGGAGGAAATAAAACTCTCTTTATTCACAGATGACATGATATTGTACATAGAAAACTCTAACGACTTCACCAAAAAACTATTAGACTTAATAAATGAATTGGGCAATGTAGCAGGATATAAAATCAATACCCAAAAAGCAATAGCTTTTTTATATACCAATAATGAATTCTCATAAAGAGAAACTAAATAAACATCCCCCTTTACTATTGCAACATATAAGTTACTTAGAAATAAACTTAATCAAGGAGGCAAAAGACCTGTTCTTGGGAAACTATAGTACGTTGAAAAAAGAGATAGAGGAAGCTATAAATAAGTGGAAGAATATATCGTGTTCATGGACTGTTAAAATCAAAATCATTAAATGTCCATATCCACCCAAGGCAATCTACAGATTCAATGCAATCCCTATTAAATTACCAATAGCATATGTCACAGAGTTAGAACAAATACTCCAAAAATTTATATGGAATAAAAAACCCCCAAAAAAACTTGAATAGCTACAGCAAACTTGAGAAAGTAAAATAAAGTTGGAGAAATCATAATACCAGATTTTACGTTATACTACACAGCCACTGTAATCAAAAGAGCCTGGTACTGGCACAAGAATAGGCATATAGATGAATGGAACAGAAGAAAGATCCCAGAAATTGACCCAATCCATTACGTTCAATTAATATTTGACGAAGGAGGCAAGAGCATACACTGGAGTTAAGACGGTCTCTTCAATAAATGGTGCTGGGAAAATTGGACAGATACATGCACAAAAATGAAACTTATACGATATACAAGAATAAACACTAACTGTATTAAAGATTTAAATGTGAGTTGTGAAACCATAAAAATCCCAGAAGCTATAGGCCTCAAAATCTCATACTTCTCTCATAGCAATATGTTTATGGATACATCTCCTAGGCCCAAGAGCAAAGGAAACTAAAGAGAAAATAAGCAAATGGGACTATATCAACATAAAAAGCTTCTGCATAGCAAAAGAAACCACCAACAAAACAAAAAGGGAGTCCACTGTATGGGAGAACATATTTGGCAATGACACATCAAATAAATGGTGAAATATCCAATATATATATATAAGGAACTCATACAACTTAACAAAAGGAAGACAAACACTCCAATTTAAAAAAAAAAAGGGCAGGTCCTTATAAAAAGAGACACCAGAGGAGGCAAGATGCTGACTGATAGGAAGGTAGGGAGGGAGATTGTGTGAGAGAGTGAGAGAGTGATAGAGGTGTGTGTGGACATGTGTGTGTGTGTGTGTGTGTGTGTGTGTGTGAGTGAAATAGGGACAGTTAGACCCTGCAGTTCTTCCAGGGGCCTGCCAATCCAGGCAGTCTTAGACAGCAAAACCCCACGGCCGCCCCAAACACTCTGGGGACACTGGCAGCACAGACAGCATGCCATCTTGAAGAACAGAACTGCTTGAGGCTAGGATCCTACCACCACCCAGCCAGTCTGGACTTGGAAGCAAACCAGGACCCACAGCCGCTCTGATAAAAGACCTCCTACCACAGCTGCAGACCCAGGAATACCAGGACTCTAGGCACCCAGCTGCAGATTACTGTTAGTAACAAAGCCAAACACCCTGTCCTGCCACCTGTGTGGCAGTGACATAGAAACTACCAGGCCTCAGCCACACAATAAGGCTTTCTGAACACACAAAGCAGTGGTGACTCTACCTGAGTTTGAGCCATGATGTCAGACCTGGGAAATTTGTTTCCTGTGACTAGTCTCTGCACCCAGACAGGGAGACTGGGTGGAATTCGAGCCTATCCGCTCATCCCTAGGGAGCTGGTCTTCTGCAACCAGATCCCACGCTTACGCAGGACAGGGAGACAGCACTGATTTGACCCCAGACTTGTGAACTCAGGGAATTTCTTTCCCATGACTCATCTCCACACCCAGGGAGGGAGACTGAGTAGAATTCCAACCTAGCCACTCATCTCTAGGGAGCTGGTCTTCTGCAACCAGATCCTGTGCCCACGCAGAGCAGGGAAACATCACTGAACTTGAGCCCAGTCTTGCAAACTTGAGAGATTTGTTTCCTGCAACTTGCCTCCACACCTTGGCAGGAAGGCAGTCCTGAATGTGAGCATAGCTTCATGAACTTGGGGAGGTTGTTTTCTGTGGCCAGATCCTATGCCCACACAGGGAGACAGCACTGAATTTGAGAGTGGGGGTGCAAACCTGGGCAGTTAGTTTCCCATGACCAGAGCCCCCGCCCCTTAGCAGAGAGGATGCAGTGAATTTGAACCTGGATGTGCAGACTCGGGGAGTCTGTTTGCCATGACCAGACCCTGTGCCCACATAGGAAGGCAGCACTGAGTTTTAGCCTGGGTACATGGACACAGGGAATTTGTTTTCCACAGTGCATACCTGTGTGACCAGACCCCACACCCACACAAAGGGGAAGTGCCACCTGATTTTGATTCAGAACAGGTGCACACAGAAGGTTGTTTACCGCAGGTCAGAAGTGAACCTCCTCCTATCAACACAGTGTGACTGAGCAACCTGGTCTCCTGATCAGGGACCCTGAATCTCCACATAAGAGGCACCACTGACCACCAGTGATTAGACTCTGTTCCTCATTACATGTGCCTGAGACCCCTGATTCCCAGTACATTCACACTAAGAGCTAGTGATTCCAAATTTTGGTGCATGTGTACACAGGGACCTGATTCTCAGTGTGAGGTAGCACCAAGAATAGAGACTCTGATACTCAATTCTCAGCATGGACACAGGGCGCCTCTGACTCCTGACATGCAATAGGGGACTTGGATTTTTGGCACATGCCAGTGGGTTCTCTGTTTCGATGTGGTTCAGGTAGCTTCCCTGATTCTAAGTGCACACACAAGGCCACACTAAGTGCCAGTGACTCTGACCCAGGGCAAGCATGGTTCCCACCAACCCACAGCAATTGCATGTCTTGGTATTAGAACTCTTCAATGACACTTTGGGGGTTCAAAACTCCAACTGCACAAGATCCAGGCCCCTGCAACTTGACATCTGAACCTTCTGGTGATAGTCAGAATGGGGAGACAACAAAGTAATCCCTGGAGGAAAGAAAAGGAGGAATTGCCAAGTAAGGCAATAAGTGAAACAGAAACATGTAACATAACAGAAAAATAACTCAGAGTAATAGTCATACAGTTCATACACCAGATGGGTGAGAAAATAAACAACCTATGCAAAAATCAGGAAGAAATGAAAAAATGGGAATCCAAGATGGTGGCATAGGTAAACACCTACACTGCTGCCTCGCATAACAATTTCAAAACTACAACTAAAAGACAGAATGGACATCATCCAGAACCACAGGAAAGTTGGCTGAGTGGAAATTCTACAACTAGAGGGAAAGAGAGGGACTCATGGAGACCCAGAAACACTGCAAAAAGCTGAGGTATGGAGACGTGCACGTGGAGAGAGCGGGTGCCTGAGTACCTGGCTGGTTTTCTCTGGTAGGAGGGAAATGGAGACTCTCAAAGGCATTGAACCCCTTATCCTATGACACTAAACCCCAGATCCAGGCGAAACTCATACGGGGGGAGTTTGGACTGTGAAAAGGGAGAGGTGCATGGAAATTTAAGGGAGTCACAAAAGATCAGAGGTCTGGTGGTATGCACAGCACTGTGCAGAGGACAGAATGCTGATTGACTCCACTAAGCCTCTGTTTTGGGTGAAACCCTGGGGACCTAGACTTGTGTGGTCCTGGGGCACAAGGGAGCTGGAAAGGCAGGAGTCTAGAGGCACTGTGCGCACGCACAAGGACCGCTCCAGCGATTACCCAGTCACGTGAGACTCAGGGGCCATGGTGGGCAGGGCCAACTGGAAGGCAAGGAGGTCCCTTAAGCCCTGAGACTCCACCCATCCCAAGTTCAACAGAGAGGCTACTGCGGTTTTGCAAATCTGGTATCATAAGGCTGAATCCAACACAGAAGTTCTCTAGGCATAGTGAAAATGCTGAGACAAGGGAAGGGATCACAAACAAAAGAAATGAAGGAAAACAAATGACTGGATAGAGAGTTCAAAACCACGCTTATAAGGTTTTTCAAGAATATCCTAGAAAAGTTGGATAAAGTTAGTGACAGCCAAGAGGAGATGAAAAAGGACCAACTAGAGATGCAAAAGATCCAACTAGAGATGGAAAAGGTCCAACTAAAGATGAAAAAGGATCAACTAGAAATTAAACATACACTGACTGAAATAAAACTATTATACAGAGTCCTAACAGCAGACTAGAGAAAGGCAAGAATCAAGTCAAATATTTGAAATATAAAGAAGCAGAAAACACTCAACTGGGAAAGCAAGAAGAGAGAAGAATCCAAAAATGTGAAGATAATGTAAGGAGCCTCTGGGACAGCTTCAAGCATACCAACATGAGAATTGTGGGGGTGCCAGAAGAAGAGAGAGAGCAAGATACTGAAAGCCTATTTAAAGAAATAAGGACTGAAAACTTCCCACATCTGGTAAAAGAAATAGACTTACAAGTCCAGGAAGCACACAGAAACCCATGTAAAAGGAATCCAAAGAGGACCACACCAAGACATATCATAATTAAAATACCAAGAGCAAAAGACAAAGAGAGAATATTAAAAGCAGCAAGAGAAAAACAGTTAATTACAGTCATAAGCATCCATATGACTGTCAGCTAATTTCTCAACAGAAACTATGCAGGCCAGACGGGAATGGCAAGAAATATTCAAAGTGATGAATAGCAAGAAACTACAACCAAGAATAATATATCCAGCAAAGCTATCATTCAGAATTGAAGGGCAGATAAAGAGCTTCACAGTAAAAAAAGCTAAAAGAGTTCATCAACTCCAAACCAATATTATATGAAATGCTGAAAGGTACTCTTTTAGAAGAGGAAGAAGAAAAAGGTAAAAGACAAAAAATTATGAACAACAAATACTTATCTGTCAACAAGTGAATCTAAAAATTAAGTGAATTAAAAATTTGATCAACAGAAAAAACTGGTGAATATAATAGAATCAGGAGCACAGAAAGGGAGTGGACTGATAATTCTCAGGGGAAAAGGGATGAGGAGTGTACAAAAGGGAGAGACTGGACAAAAATCATACACCTATGGATGAGGTCAATGGGAGGGAGGTAAGGGCAGAGGGAAGGGTGGGAGTTGGGTGGAGGGGTGCTATGGAGGGGAAAAAAGAGAAACAAATGTAATAATCTGAATAATAAAGATTTAATAAAAAAAAAGAAATGAAAAAATTATATAGCTACAATAATAAACACCATGGAAGGCTTCAATAGTAGACTAGAAGAAGCAGAGGACTGAATCAGCGAGTTAGAATATCAGGTACAGAAACAAGCCCAATCTTAACAGCAACTAGAGAAAAAAATTAAAAAGCAGGAGGAGAGCCTAAGGGAGCTTTGGGACAATGCAAAATGAAATAACATACATATAATAGGGCTGCCAGAAGGACAAGAAGAGCAGCAAGGTTTAGAAAATTTATTTGAAGAAATAATGACAGAAAACTTTCCTGATATGGGGAAGAAAAAATTTACTCAAGTACAAAGAGTTCAAGGAAGATGAATCCCAAAGACCCACACCAAGACATGCCATAATTACAATGGCAAATGTTATCAATAAAGAGAGAATCTTAAAAGCTGCAAGAGAGAGACAGAGCCAAAACCAGTTTGACTCAGTGGATAGAGTGTCAGCCTGAGAACTGAAGGGTCTCAGGTTTGATTCTGGTCAAGGGCATGTACCTTGGTTTCAGGCACATCTCCAGTGGGGGCTATGCAGGAGGGAGCTGATTGATCTTTCTCTCTCATCAATGTTTCTAGCTCTCTGTCCTTCTCCCTTCCTGTCTATAAAAATTAATAAAATATATTTAAAAATAAATTAAGTAAGTAAGTAAATAAGTAAATAAATAAATAAAAGAGAGAGACAGAGAGTTACCTACAAAGGATCCCCCATCAGATTATCAAATGATTTCTCAACAGAAACACATCAAACTAGAAGGGAATAGAAGGAGATATATAAAGTGATACAAAGTAAGGGACTCAATCCAAGAATACTCTATCCAGTAAAACTATCAATCAAAATTGAAGGGGAAATCAGGAGCTTCACAGACAAAAAAAGACTAAGAGAGCTTATCACTACCAAATCAGCAATGCAAGAAATGCTAAAGGGAATGCTGTAAAAAGAAGAATCAAAAAGAAGGAAAACAGCCTCAAGAAATAAAAATAGTTACAATAATAACTTTAAAAGTAAATGGACTAAATACTCCAATCAAAAGACATCGAGTGGCCAAATGGATAAAAAACACAACCCATATATATGCTGAATACAAGAGACCTACCTCAGTATAAGGGACTCACACAGACTGAAAGTCAAGAGATGGAAAAATATCTTTCAGGCAAATGGAAATGAAAAAAAAGCTGTTGTAGCAATACTTATATCTGACAAAATAGAACCTCAAAGTGAAGGCCATAACAAGAGATAAGGAAGGCCACTTCATAATACTAAAGGAATTGATACAACAGGAGGATATAACCCTGGTAAAAATATATGCACACAATACAGGAGCACCCAAATACATAAAAAATCTCCTGGAAGATATCAAGAGAGAGACAGACAACAATGCAATCATAGTAGGGAACTTTAATACACCACTGACATCACTGGATAAATCCCTTAGACAAAAAAAAATCAGCAAAAAAGCAACAATCCTAAATGACACACTAGATCAGTTGGACTTAATTGACATCTTCAGAACATTTCACCTGAAAGCTGCAGAATATATGTTCTTCTCAAGTACACGTGGGACATTTTAAAAAATAGACCACATACTGGGTCACAAGCAAAGTCTCCCAAATTCAAGAAGATTGAAATCATACCAAGCATCTTTTCAGACTACAGTGGCATAATATTAGAAATAAACTACAATAAAAACAATCCAAAACACTCAAACATTTGAAAGCTGAATAGCATGTTATTAAATATTGAAATCAAAGAAGAAATTAAAGACATTCTGGAAACTAATGACAATAAAAACAAAACATCCAAACCTAAAGGACACAATGAAAACAGTCCTGAGAGGGAAGTTCATAGCTCTACAGACCTACCTCAAAAAAACAACAAAAAATGGTAGTAAATCATCTAATGCTACAACTCAAAGAATTAGAAAGAGAGCAACAAGAAAAGCCCAAAGTGACCAGAAGGAAGGAAAAAATAAAGATTAGAACAAAAACAAGTGACATAGAAAAAAAATAGAAACAACAACAATAGTAACAAAACAATATAAAAGATCAATGAGACCAGGCTGGTTCTTTGAAAGGATAAATAAGATTGATGAACCTCTAGCCAGGCTCACTAAGAATCAAAGAGAGAGGACTCAAATAAACAAAATCAGAAATGATAGATGCAAAAATAACAACAGACCCCACAGAAATATAAAGGATTGTTAAAAAAAAATATTATGAACAACTCTATTCCAACACACTGGACAACCTGAAGGAAATGGACATATTCCTAGAAAAATACAACCTTCCAAAACTCAATCAGGAAGATTCTAACATCTCAATAGTCCAATAACTGGAAGAAATTGAAGCAGTCATCAAAAAGCTTCCAGCAAACAAAAGCCCAGGCCCAGATAGCTTCACAGGAGAATTATACCAAACATTCAAGGAAGAACTTAAACCTATTTTCCTCAGACTATTACAAAAATTTAAAAGGATGGAACACTTCCAAACTCATTCTATGAAGCCAGCATCACCCTAATACCAAAACCAGATAAAGACAACACAATAAAAGGGAATTACAGGCAAATATTCCTCATGAATATAGATGCTAAAATCCTCAACAAAATCCTAGCAAATTGGATCCAGCAGTACATCAGAAAAATCATACACCATGACTAAGCAGGATTTATCCCAGGGATGCAAGGATGGTACTATATCCGCAAATCAATAAATATGGTACATCACATAAACAAATTGAGGGGAAAAAAATCACATAGTCAGATCAATCAATGCAGAAAAAGCATTTGACAAAATCCAACACCCTTTCTTGATAAAAACTCTCAGCAAGGTAGGAATAGAAGGATCATACCTCAACATCATATACGATAAACCCACAGATAGCATCACACTAAATGGACAAAAATTAAAAGCATTTCCTCTAGGAAGAAGAACAAGACAGGGATGCCCACTCTTACCACTCCTGTTTGACCTAATACTGGAAGTACTAGCCATTGCTATCAGTCAAGAAGAAATAAAAGGCATCCAAATTGGAAAAGAAGAAGTAAAACTGTCCTTATTTGCAGATGATACTGTACATAGAAAACCTGGAAGACAAAAAACACAACAAAATACACACACACACACACACACACAAAAACACACTAATAAACTTAATAAATGAATTTGGCAATGTAGCAGGATACAAATTAATGCTAAGAAATCTATAGCATTTCTATACACCAATAGTGAACTTACAGAAAGAGAGACTTAAAAAGCAATCCCATTTACCATTGCACCAAAAAATTAAGATACCGAGGAATAAATTTAACTAAAGAAGTAAAGAACCTAAATGCAAAAAACCATAGGACACTGAAAAAAGAGATGGAGGAAGATATAAACAGATGGAAGAACATACTGTGTTTGTGGATTGGTAGAAGCAACATAATCAAAATGTCCATTCTACCCAAAGCAATCTATAGATTCAATACAATCCCCATTAAAATACCAATGGCATATTTCACAGACCTAGAACAAACTTTCCAAAAATTCATCTGGAATAAAAAAAGACCCCGAATAGCTGCAGTGATTTTGATAAAGAAGAATAAAGTAGGTAGGGTCTCAATACCAAATATCAAGCTGTATTACAAAGCCATTGTTCTCAAAACAGCCAGGTACTGGCACAAGAACAGACATATAGATCAATGGAATAGAATAGAGAACCCAGAAATTGACTCAAACCACCAAGCCCATTTAATATTTGACAAAGGAGGCATGAACATAAAATAGAGTCAAGACAGTCTCTTTAATAAATGGTGTTGGGAAACTTGGACAGATACGTGCAAAATAATGAAACTAGACCACCAACTTACACCACACACAAAAATAAACTTAAAATGGATAAAGGACTTAAACATAAGACGGGAAACCATAAAAATACTAAAGGAATCCACAGGCAGCAAAATCTCAGACATATGCCAAAGGAGCTTCTTCACTGATACTGCTCCAAGGCAATGGAAGCTAAAGAGAAAATAAACAAATGGGACTACATCAAAATAAAAAGCTTTTGCACAGCAAAAGAAACCCATCAACAAAACAACAAGAAAGATCACTACAACGGGAGAATATATTTGCCAATGATATCATTGATAAGGTTTTAATCTCCAACTTTTACAAGGAACTCATACAACTCAACAAAAGGAAGATAAACAATCCAATCAAGAAATGGGAAACAGACCTAAGTAGAGACTTTTTGAAGAAGACAGAAGGAAGGCCAAGAGACATTTGAAAACATGCTCAAAGTCACTAAATATCCAAGAGGTGCAAATCAAAACAAGAATGCATTACCATCTCACACCTGTCAGAATGGCTATTATCAACAAATCAATAAATGACAAATGTTGATGAGGATATGGAGAAAAGGAACCTTGGTGTTCTGCTGGTGGGAATGCAGATTGGTGCAGCCACTGTGGAGAACAGTATGGAGTTTCCTCAAAAAACTAAAAATGGAAGTCCCATATGACCCAGTAATCCCACTCTTAGGAATATATCCCAAGAAGCTAGAAACATCAATCAGAAAGGATATATGCACCCCTATGTTCATAGCAGCACAATTTACCATAGCTAAGATTTGGAAATAGTCTAAGTGCCCATCAGCAGATGAGTGGATCAGAAAACTATGGAACATCTACACAATGAAATAATACGCTGCGCTAAATATGAAGGAATTCCTACCATTTGCAACAACATGGATGGAATCGGAGAGCATTATGCTAAGTGAAAGAAGCCAGTCAGAGAAAGATAAATATCACATGATCTCACTCATTTGTGGAATATAATGAACAACATAAACTGATGAACAAAAACAATTCCAAAGACAGAGAAACATCAATCAGACCATCAAACCTCGGAGGGAAGGTAGGGGAGGGTGGGAGTAAGGGGGAAAGATCAACTAAAAGACTTCTATGGATGCATATGGGCCTAACCAATGGACACAGACAACAGGATGGTGAGTGCATGAGTGGGGGGGGGGGGAGGCTAAGGGGGGAATAGGGACACATATGTAACACTTTAATCAATAAAGAACTTTTTTAAAAAAATGGGCAAAGGATCTAAATAGACACATCTCCAAAGAAGACATTCAGGTGGCCAAGACACATATGAAAAAATGTTCAAAGTCACTCATCATCAGAGAGATGCAAATTAAAATGACAATGGGTTATCACCTCACACCTGTCAGAATGGCTACCATCAACAAATCAACAAATGAAAAGTGCTGGTAAGGATGTGGAGAAAAGGGAACCCTAGGTCACTGCTGGTGGGAATGCAGACTGGTGCAACCATTATGAAAAACAATATGGAGTTTCCTAAAAAATTAAATATGGAACTGCCATTTGATCCTGTGATCCCACTTGTAGGAATATATCTTAAGAACCCTGGAACACCAATCAGAAAGAATTTATGTACCTCTATGTTCATAGCAGAAGAATTTACAATAGCTAAGATCTGAAAACAGCCCAAGGGCCCATCAGTAGATGAGTGGATTTATATCATGGAATACTATGCAGCAGTAGGAAAGAAGAATCTCTTACCCTTTGAGCCTCATGAAGGGACTTGGAGAGTATAATGCTTAATGAAATAAGTCAATCAGAAAAAGATAAGTATCACATGATCTCAGTCATATGTGGAATCTAAGTAACAAAATAAACTGATGAATATAGTAGAAGCACGGGAACAGAATGTGGAATCTTAGAGGGAAGTGGGAGAGGGCCAGTGGGTAGGAGGTAATCAGTCAAAGACCTTGTATATGTATATGCATAAACTATGGACACAGACACTAGGGAGCTGAAGACCTGGGGTAGAGGGGTAGAGGGGACTGGAGGAGGTTAATGTTGGGAAAAAGGAGACATATATAATGCTTTCAACAAAAAATATTTATTTTTAAAAAGAATGCAAATTTAGGAATGAAATAAAATAATTTAGTACCTTGTCATATGATTAATCTAAGTTTGCAACACAGTTTTACTCCTCTCTCTCTCTCTCTCTCTCTCTCTCTCTCTCTCTCTCTCTCCCTCCCTCCCTCCTTCCCTCCCTCTCATACACACACACACACACACACACACACACACACACAAACACACACAAACTGCATCCCAGGAAAACTGAATTCATAGTTGTGACAGCTGGGAGTTTGGAATGTAAAATGGTCAAATCTGGCAGAATTCCTCTCAGGGAAAAAGCTGTTTTATGTAGGAAAATTGTAAGCCTTTTAAAGAAGTTATTAAGCAAAAAGATAGTTCAATAGTGTAACATTAAAAATGAGAGAATTGGATCAACCTTTACATATATGGTCAATGATCTTTGACAAAGGTATCAAGATGACTCAATGGGGAAAAAAGTCTCTTCAACAAATGGTATTGGAAAAACCAGATATCCACATGCAAAATAATGCAGTTGGATCCTCATCTTATACCATCTAAAAATTAACTCAAAAGAGATTAAAGACCTAAACATAAAACCTAAAACTAGAAAACCCTTTAAACAAAACATAGGGGAAAATTTCATGACATTGAATTTGGCAATGATTTCTTGACTATGAGACCAAAAGCACAAACAACAAAAGTGAAGACAGAGAAGTGGGACTACATTAAAAACAAAACAAAACAACAACAACAAAAAAACCAGAAACTTTTGTGCATCAAAGGACATAGTCAACAAAATGAAAAGGGAGCCTATGGAATGGCAGAAAATATTTGCATATCATATACTGCTAAGGGGTTCATATCCAGAATATAAGATAACTCCTACAACTCAACAATAAAAAAAATCAAATAACTTGACTAAAAAATGGTTGAAGCTCTTGAATAGAAACTCCTCTAAAGATGATATACAAATGGCCAACAAACATGTGAAAAGATACTTAACATCACTAATCATCAAAGAAATGCAAATCAAAACCACAATGAGATATTACCACATACCCATTAGGGTTGCTACTATTACAAGCAAACAAAGTGTTGGCCAGGACATAGAGAAACTGGAATCCTTGTTCTCTGTTGTTGGAGTTATAAAAACTGTTATGGAAAACAGTATAATGGTTTCTCAAAAAATTAGAAGTAAACCTACCATATGATTCAGCAATCCCACTTCTTGATATGTATTGAAAAGAACTCAAGATCTCAAAGAGATATTTGCACACCCATTTTCACAGTAGCACTGCTCATAATAGCAAAGAGGTGGAAGCAACTCAAGTGTACATTAACAGATAAATGAATACATAATATGCGGTAGGTACATAAATGCAATATTGTACAGCCTTAAAAAGAAAGGAAATTCTGACAAATACTACAACATGGATGAATCTTGTGGACATTATGCTTCATGAAATTAGCCAGTAACTAAAAGACAGAAATGCTTTATGATTCCACTTAGGTGAGGTATTTAAAATATTCAAATTCATAGAAACAGAAAGCAGAATGGTATTACTATAGCCTGAGAGCAGAAAGAAAGCAGAGAGGTTGTCTAAAGATATAGACACTCCTCTACTCAAATCCCTGCATTGACTCTTCATTGAAGCCAGCGGAGCAGTCAACCTTGTTATAATGGCCTCCAAGGTCCCCATAGGCTGGTCCCCCACACCTGATGGGCCCATCTCTTCATTCTCTCCCCTTATTCACTCTGCTCCAACCTTTCTGGTCAGCCTCATACTTCTCCACCCTGCCAAACCTGCTCCTGTCTTAGGGCCTTTGCTCTATATAGAGCTGAATGTTAAATCAACCTTCACAAGCAAAAAGCACTGTTTCCCTAGCTGAATCTGGAAAATGCTAATTCTAAAATATGCACACTACTTACACAACAAAATGCCTTGTGGTCAAATGGTGATGGAAGGAGACTTGACTTGGGGTGTTAAACACAAAATACAATATACAGATGGATGAATTATAGAATTGTACCCCTGAAATGTATATAATTTTATTAACCAATGTCACCACAATAAATTCAATAAAAAAATAAAAGAATATTTCTTGTGGCCAACTAAGCTTGATGCCCTTGTCTTGGAGATTGAAAAGGTAGTACTTGCTAGTGTATTATTTTGTGAAAATCTAAGCTTGTTTTACAGGGTACTCTGAGAGAATTGATCAATAATGGTAAAAATATTACAAATAAATAAAAGTTGCAGAAACAGCACATTAGGAGTCTAGGAAAAGAACCAAGGCAATGGGGGCAAATACCTACTCTTGTCCTATAAATAACAGACTGTACACTCAGCATTTGGGGCTGCTCAGACTAATGTGCTGACCGAAGGCCACCCAGGCTCTGAACAATGAGCTGGGTCACGAGGTCTTAAGTGAGAAAGGGGGAGACAGTCATGAGTTCTGTTGGCTGCATTGATTGCCAGGGAACCATCCATCCATTCATTCTGAAATATTGTTATGCTTGGCACTATCATTGGGCCAGGCTGCAGAAGAGAGTGAAGAGTAAGGTAAAAATACAAGGGAGATTCCATGTGAACATAAAGTCTGGGGTAGAGGGTTACTGCTGAAGTCCAAGATGACAGTGGCCTCTGCAATAATACCCATGGGCGGTGGAGGGTGGAGAGGATAGGGCCAAGCATCTCAGGATATCAAAGTCTCCAGGGGTACCTTGCTCTCCTCCACTCCCTCCCCTCTCTCCTCCCCCTCTTCCCCCCGCCTCCTCCTCCCCTTTTTCTTTCTCCTCCCTCTTCTTTCTAACCAGAAAGTTCTGGAAGCATAAGCAGATATGTTTTTGCCTATCTCTGTATCCACAAATATTATTTGCGATCACACGATATTGCATTGGATTCTTCTTTGTCAGGGGTGACTATTTGAAACACAGCCAAAGAAGCAAGAAATTAGAAAACCAAAAAACACCTATGAATATCCAAGATAGCATAGAGCTTTACTTAAAACTGAAGTATTTCACTACTTTAAGAATTCCTTAGGCATTCAGTTCTCAAAGCCTAGTGATTTTAAGGCCATCTATCGAGTTCCCCTGATCTTAGGAGAACCAAAAGAACAGGCAAGGCCGTGACAACTGAAAGATGAGAACAGAAGAGAGGACCGATAACTAAAAAGTAGACACAGTAATTGAGAAAGCTTACCTTTTTGGGGTGGTTTAGTACAAGGACAAACTGGCATCACTGTATTACAGGATGGTTCCTGTTTACAGTAGTGTCCAACCCTTCATTAAAAATTCAGTCATGATCACTAACTCCATTTAAGTATGCAGGGATGCATTTTAGGAAGATCTATTTCCAAAAGACCAAAGTTAAAAATAAAATGTTAGTTTTGTTAATAAAGGATACATTTTAGTTAGGCAGTTTATATATATAGTTAATCCTCACCAGAGGATTTTCCCCCCCTTTTTTTTAGAGAGTGGAAGGGAGGGGTGGGAAGAGACAGAGAGAGAAACATTGATGTGAGAGAGACACATCAATTGGTTGCCTCCCACACATATCCCCAATTTGGGTGGGGAACCTGCAACCCAGGTACATGCCCTTGACTAGAATCGAACCTGAGACCCTTTAGTCCATAAGTTGACGCTCTGACCACTAAGCCAAATAGGCTAGGGTGGCTATTAATATTTTTTGAACAATTACTTGTGATAAATTACTTCACATATAATCTTTCCTTCAGTCCTTATAGCAATCACAAGAGATCATAATCCTTATTCTCACTTTATAGAAGAGGACATTGAGGCTTGCTCAGTTGATTGACTTGCTCAGTCACAAAACCAATAAAAGGCAGTATTGGCTGTCAGGTCCAGTTTTATCTTGCTCTGAGGGGTGGGTTCTTTAGATTTTCATTATCTGTTCCTCTTCTAGATTTTAGGCTCCGATCCTGACCACCTAGAAGTTGTACAAAATCATATTTATCAATATTGTTCTGAGCATTTTTAGTTAATGAAGTTTTGTTAGTTTTTAGTTAATGAAGTTTTTTATTTCTGCATTCAATTATCCAAACTGATTTCTTGGATTCTTTTGTCTTTAGATATCTCAGAATCTCCCTGGTGTATGTACATAGGTTGGGCACCTGAGCTGATTTGTGGTGATTTACCTTGAATGACTAACTGATATAAAATCCTTAGGGAAACAGATAATTACTCCGCAGTAATAGCTAAATCTGGTTGGTGTTCAGTTATAGCTCTTCATTTTCTGTGCATGTACAAATATAAAAATAATGTTTAACTGTGATCTCAGCCTTAAAAAATGTTAGGCAGGTAGGCAGCCATATATGTTCCAACCAAACACAGACTGGTTGAGCTAGAACATTAAAAAAGCTGAGTGCTCATTGTAAAGTCTATATTCCCTAAGGTTTTGTGGATAATGCTTAAAGAGACTGCTTGCAAAGCAAGAGTGATACCCATTGTGGGTCACTTCAGACTATTCTGCAGAGCAGTTCTCAAATCTTAAGCATGGAGTTTAATGTCCTGTGCAGGCAACAGTTTCTGCTGCTTTCCTGAAGGTGGACTCCTAGCATAATAAAAAGATTTCTGTATAATAAAAAGAAAAATGGAATAGCCAAATTTGGAGCCTACTTTTGTGGTTTACTAGCTATATAAACTAGCTGCAAATTTCCAGAAATTGGGATTCTTATGCATAAAAATGGAAAGGATAATGGCATAATAATAAATAACACCTGCCCTTCCAACCTCATAGAGTTGTTGACAGGATCCAGGGATGATATAAATGAATATTTTCTGTGAATATACAGTATGTAGTATTATTACAAATATGTAGTATTATTAAAATGGTAATTATATTTTTACATGTGTTATATTATTGTTGATGATTTTAATTTGGTTTTGTGGGGATCATTTTTGGTTGAATCTGGGTTGATTGTATCATGAGAATTTTATCTTCTTGAGGAGTTATACCTTTGAAAACTTTGAGGACTGTTTTAATTCAGTTTTGCTGTTTGAGTATCTATTTGTCTGGGCCTGGACTGGCACATGACTAGTATTGCGTTTCTATCAGTCCATAGCATCACCCTGCCTTCCTGAAATGCGCCAGAAGAGTTTTCAGGTCTCTTTATCTGGCCTTTAACTTTAGACCAGTCATCTGCACTGGGTCTTCTAGAGGACTTCACATTCTGAGCATGGTTTAATCTCCCAGGAGGAGATTAAAAACCTGGTTTTGATATCACACCTCATTCTACTACAGATAGAAAACAGTTGAGACAGAGTGCCTGTAGCATCAGGCTGCCACCTCACTTGCAGCAGTAAATATAACTCCTGTTCCCAGCAATGACAGGCCTGTGGCAGGTATGTAGGTGGGCCTCTCCATAAAGAGAGCAATGCTTTGCTTTAGAGGGGCAAAGTGCCAGGATGACTCAGGAATTGGGCACTGACCCTCCCTAAATAAAACCGAGTTCTTAAGCTCCAAAAGCTCCAGTTTTCTTACCTGTAAATAGAGATTATAATCACTAATACATGGTGATTGTCCACGGTAAATGAAGACATTTTACTAAGTCATATCTAATAATGTAACTTATTCTCTTGACAACTGTACTACAGTATCACTGTAAAACTTTTCTTATGTGGCAATTTATACCTAAGTGTTGATTTCTAAAAACACCGTGTTTTGAAACACCTCACTTAAGCTGCTATTTTGCTCAAGATAAGAGGGACATTGCTTCAGTTTTGGTCAATTTCTAGACCTGTGTGATATCTAATGAGCCTGTGTAGCCTAATTTACAAGCGTGTGTGTGTGTGTGTGTGTGTGTGTGTGTGTGTGTGTTTGTGTGTGTGTGTTTTGAGATTGTCATCTGGTGGTGGCGGCCTCTAAAATCTCCATGGGGACAAGGAGTGGCGGTAGGGACTGCTTTTGCTCCACGACCGGGGGCATGGGTTGAGAAACTCTGGCTATTTGCAGTTTAGTGCAGTGTGTTGGTGATGAAACTCAAGAAAGAGAGGAGTCTGGGTGCTGGAGCAATGGCTAGCAGCAAGGGGTTCTCCTTGGGCTCCAGCCACTGGCATGTTAGTTAACCCTTTGCAGTAGGGGCTTCGAGGGAGAAGGCTCCAAAAGTGCAGGAAAACTTAGCTGGCGCTAGGATAGGGAGGAGTGGGGAAGAGTGCGTAAATAGGGTGGGGCAGAAAGGCGTCCGCCTGGGTGATCCGGGTGGAGGTCGTGTCATTTGGCGGGGAGACGGGGAAGCGAGCTCCGGGGAGGAGAAGAGGCTCCTCCAGCCCCCTGGGCCGCGCGCCACCAGCCCGCCCGCTGGCATCTCTTTTCCACTCCCCGCGGCCTGGGTCGGGGCTGGGCTGGGCGGGCCAGGCGGCTCCGGGGGCCGGACTCCTTGTCCCCACTTTTTCCTGCTCCCTCCCTCTCCTGGGCTGTCCTGGGGGCCGGGCCAATGGGCGCCGAGAGGAGGGAGCGGGAAGCGGCGCGCTCGGCACGGCCCTCCCACGGCGCCCTGGCCGTAGCGCCCACACTAAGTTTGCGCCCCGGGAGTGGGAGTCCCTCGGCCTTCCCGCTTGATCCCTAGGAAGGAGTCGGTCGCTAGCCTCTCGGGACAGCCACCGACGAGCGCACGGACGCGAGGACTCGGAGTAGCGTGTAGCGTGCGAGGTCGGGGCAGCCGCCTCCCGAAGATGCGGGATGGCAGCCGAGCCGCCGTCCAGCCTCTCCTACCGCACCACGGGCTCCACCTGCCTGCACCCGCTTAGCCAGCTCCTGGGCATCCCGCTGGACCAGGTGAGTGCGGCGCGGGGCGCACGACCCCTCCCAGCCGGTGCGGGTGGAGCTCATGGGGGAACGCTAGCCCCCTCTGTCCCCGCCCCAAGAGCTGATTCTCCAGCTACAAACTGGACAGGTGGGCAGTTTTTTGAGTTTGTTTTTCCTCTGTGAGTGTGAAAAAACATTATATACCCTGCACGACAGGTTCGAAATAATTTTTTTTTTCCTTTTTAAATTTAAAGTTTTGGGTTGCCCCGTTTCCTGGTACCAAGCTCTAAAGTCTTCTGACAGCTGAATCAGTTGTTTGTTTTTTCATCTGCGGAGTCAAGTCATTATTTTGAAGGGAGAGGACAGTACATAAAAACGCACCTGTTGATTAAGAGGCGATAGCCTATAGTTTTTGAATGAGAGACCTGGGTTTTAAATCCCAGCAGTGAGACTTGTTAAATCAGGATGACAATTTATTTTGTACCACGTGTGATGTCCATGGAGCGGGAGGAGAGACACAACCCTGGTTTCTCCAGGCTAAAGTTCCAGGCTCCCCAGTAGGACAGGTTAGTGGAAGAAAGGGGGCACTGTTCAAGTTATCTGGACTGTCCCATATTGTCTGCTACCATTAAAACTGAAAATGGCAATAAAGAACAGTGATTCCTGGTAAGAAATCCTCCTGAGGGTTGAGGCTGTCTTACTCGTTTTCGGGTCGGACTTAGGTGCTGCAGGCTGGATGCACCGTGGATTTACTATTGAGTCAACAGTGTGTACTGACTTTACAAGGAATTGGGTGGGGCTGCTGGAGGAGGGCCCCTTGCACTCCTGCCTGTTCACGCTGAGTTTTGTCCCAGGTTTCTTCCTCTGCCTTTCACTTGTGATCTTTTTTTGCTTTACGCAAGAGCACACCTGCTGCCCTTCCGACTAACATTCTTGCAGCAAGGAGGAAGTGAGAGCCAGTAGCTTTACTCAGATACTCTGTTGAGCTACCCTTCCACAGGGTTCTCTCTGATGCAGAACCCACCTGATCTCATAGCTGCCTTCTTATCTGTTGCAAAATCCAGTGAGTTAAGATCTTGGGAGAGATGTCGAATCCTTCCTTGTATAGTGAGGGTGGGAGAGACCCAGGGACCTAGGCAAAGGCAGAAAAAACAGCAATCTTAGCCCTGAAATGAATATAACCCATAGCTCAATCCTTAAGGGGAGTTCATTTTGTACTTGCCCCCCTACACCTCATCAGAGTTATTTTATTTATTTTTTCTTTTAGTATTTTATTTTATTTGTTTATTTTCTGAAGTTTTACATCTCCTTTATTTTATCAACTTTTATGTCTCCTTCCTCCTCCCAATGGACAGTCCCCCCACCCCCAAGGGCAAGCCTCCACTGCCCCAGTATCTGTGTCCATTGGTTATCCTAATATGCATGCATACAAGCCAGGATTTATTTTAATTGCATTTTCTTTTTTTAAGCTACTCTGCACAGCTAGAGAGAGTAATCCAGCCAGGCCCATGTAAGAATAGAGATACACTATTAATGGAACCTAGCAGGTTATGAACAGGAGGTGCTAGTATGATGGATGCTATTAAATGCTTTTTACCTGTACCCACCCCCCCTCCAAATATTCTGGGGTTCTATCATAAGAACCCTGTTTTTAATTTATGAAAAGAATAAAAGAGCCTATGTTTAAGGATTTCTGGGGTGAACTGAAAGAAGGATGCGGGGAATGGGCAAGGAGGGAGCACCTGTGAACTCTTCCATCTTAGGACAGCCCTCCACCCTCCAGCAGGCTTAAATCTGGATGGCTCTTGGTGGAAGAAGCACTTGTAGGGCAATGCCCCAACTAGCTTATTTGAGACCCAGGGGAAAATCCCAAACCATGAAAATGTATTTGAGGCTGTGTGGCAGCTTGAGAGTGTTTCTCCCACACACTTTCAAGAGCTTTTTAAGATCTTCGATGTCGGACTGGCCAAGGGTAATTCCTGCTCTGCCAGCAAATCTCCTGTGTGACCCTTTCAGAGTCTCAGCATCCTCATGTGTAAAATGGGAGATGGCATTAAGACCTATATCTTGCAGTTGAGAAATTTCATATAGATATAAAATTTTTATATAGGTATAAAAGTCAGGAAGGTTCTTGCGTCAAGCACAGTTCTGGCAGGAAACAAAATTCAACCTAGTGGGTTGCAACGAAGAAACTATAAATGAACTACTTAGAGGGGTGTGTGCGGGATTAAGGGAACTGACAAACGATGTTCAGGTACCAAGACCTGGGAGCTGAAGGGGAGAGTGAAGGAAGTTTGAATGAAAAACTCTTTCATTATCTTTTTCTGATTTTTACATTTTCCTTATTAATTTGCTGCTGTCCAGTGAGAGCTGCACCTACCAGCATGAGGTGGGGGGAGCAGCGAGAGAGAACCTCAGCGCTCTCAGCCCTCCACCCCACAGCTCTTCCATTTCTTACCAATGTTCTTCAGTGGTCAGATCCCACCTAAGGTGGCTGACCTGGGTCTGCAGGGGCTCCTCCCAGGGCACAGGATGGGGCAGAAAAAGGGGGAGCCAGATCTGGAGGGCAAACCAAGAATATAGTCCTTAATAAATGTTTGCTTTTGTTGTTTTGAAGAGTGACTTTTTAAAAAAAAATAATTTTATTGACTTCAGAGACAAAGGGAGAGGGAGAGAGATAGAAACACCACTGATGAGAGAGAATCATTGATTGGCTGCCTCCTGCACGCCCCACACTGGGGGATGGAGCCCACAACCGGGCATGTGCCCTAACTGGAATCAAACCATGCCTCTTGGTTCATAGTTTGACGCTCAACCCAGAGTGACTGGTTGAGAGTGACTATTGTCCTGCGATATGCTAAAGATGATAAGACATATACTTCAGGTTACCCAAATTGTTCTTCATATGCCCCTTAAAGACACAATTTTTCTCCATTGAGTGTCTTAACATTTCAAATACATTAATCATTTCTGAATTGAATGAATGTCTGAGAACTTCTTGGCTTCTGGGTGTTCCTTTGTCAAGTAGTATGTGTGTGTGTGTGTGTATATATATATATATATATATATATACATACATATATATATATGTTTATTTATTTTGCAAAAACTGAAATATCTGTTTACCATTCTTTTTTTTTTAGGGTGATTTTTTTTCTTTTTTTCTTTTATTAATTTTTTATACATATCTCCCCATTGCCCCCCCTCCCTCTCAGTGTCTGTGTTCGTTGGTTATGCTTATATGCATGCCTACAAGTCCTTTGATTGATCTCTTATCTACCTCACCTAACTTTAATCTTCCTGCTGTAATTTCACAGTCTGTTTGAAGCTTTACTGCCTCTTGTTTACCATTCTAATATGTGAGTGAAAAACTCTTTTATTATCTTTTTCTGATTCTTCCATTTACCTGTTCTGTTAACTCCTGGGGAAGCCTGTGTTCACTTGTGACCATACTGAGGAAAAAAAAATCTGTGGTTTTAGTTTCCAGGGACTTTTATTAGTCTGATATCCTCTTAAAGATGTGAAATGTAAAATCATATTATTAGAAACAAGTACAGCACAGCACTTCAAGTAGAGCACAGGAAATGGGTGATGATGGAGGGGCCTCCACAGGTACCTCAGGATGAGCTTATAGAAAGTTGCATTTCGAAATAGTGAGTCCCCGTGTGTCCAGTAAATACGGAGCTCTGGCAATTTGTAGGATTTTTCAGATATAAACCTTCACCTACCCAAGATAAGTTAGGTAAGAGCTTTTCTTTCCTATTTCAGGGGACTCCAGGAGTGGAGGATGAGTGTTTTGTTTTACTTCTTGTTTAAATCATCTGCTCATGTCCTGTTCACTTTGTTTTGGTTACAGAGTGTGACATGATCTGACTTTAACGAAAGCCTTCTAAGTTTTCAAGATGGACACAGCTACCAGATGGGGGTGATATGGACGTTAATTTGTATGGTGCATGGTCATACCCTAGGAGCTGTGAAAGCTGAGAGGCTGTCTCCTGATTTTAAGTTCTTTCCACTTTGGTGGGTGGGGGTGACTCCCCATGCCACGGCTATTTTTACTGACTGGCACTCCCACATTTTGTGTTTGTGTAAAGTATCAATTCAGTGTTAAATTAGGATTATTTGGGTTTGTTTGTTTGTTTACCCCTCCTTCCCTCCCTTCCTTCTTTCCCCCTTCTTTTCCCCTTCCTCCCTCCCTCCCTCCATTCCTTCCTTCCCTCCCTCCATTCCTTCCTTCCTTCCTTCCTTCCTTCCTTCCTTCCTTCCTTCCTTCCTTCCTTCCTTCCTTCCTTCCTTCCTTCCTTCCTTCCAATTTAATCAGCAGAAAAAGGAACAAGGGAAAGATAGACCAGGAAATGATATTGAGATCAAAGCACAGCAAAGGTTTGGGACTATTAACATAAGCTTGGTGTTACAGTTTAAAAGGCTGGACTGAGGGTGATACCAGCAGGGGGTTGATAATTTCAGGAATGGGGTAGAGGAGAGGGCTGTGACCACAAGTTTCTTTACCTGCCTGCAATTTTTAATCACCCACTTGGTTTCCTTGTTCATTCCTGGAAAGCACCGCCTTCACTTCTTTTCTTATCTAAGATTTGCCCTTCCTTAAAAGCTCAGCTCACATTCCACAGTCATTATTAAATCAATTAAATATTTAATTTAACGCTATTACTGCCAGGTACCTGCGCAAGTTGTAGAATCCAAAGACGAAAAAAGTCAAGATTTTCCCTGTCTGGGAAGAGTTGATAGACCAGAGGAGACAAAGGACTCATATGAGTATACAAGCGTAATGTCCTCACAGCCTGTGTAGGAGCTCGTGGAGGTTTGCAGATGGAGCCCTGGTAGAACAGAGAAGGGAAAGCTCTAGGACACATGAGACGCCTGAAGAACTTACTGTTTACCTTTGACATTTAGTAAATATTACCTTATATTGTTAGTTGTCTTTCTGCATTTATATACTGAATTTCAAACTACTTTAAAGTCTCTTGGAAGTGTTTTTTTTTTATTTAAAAAATATGAGTATTAATATTTTACTGATTTTTTTACAGAGAGGAAGGGAGAGGCATAGCGAGTTAGAAACATCGATGAGAGAGAGACATCGATCAGCTGCCTCCTGGGGATGTGCCCAAAACCAAGGTACATGCCCTTGACCAAAATGGAACCCGGAGCCCTTCAGTCTGCAGGCCAACACTCTATCCACCGAGCCAACCGGTTTTGGCAGAGGTGGAGGTTTTATCCCTTCTTGTATTCCAAGGAAATAATAGGAGCTCAATCAATGTTTATTATTAGTAACAATATAGGCCTACACTGCTGATGTCTGTTATGGAACTTTATTCTATAGAGCCTTGTGTTTAAAGTGGACAGTAAATTGGCCTTTGAGGGAGGAAGGGTCCTGCACCTAACTTCTCCCCTCTAGACCCCAATGACACTGCCTGTAGGCTGTACCCATGGGTTTCTGACTTCATCCAGGGCTCTCTGTTCGCCCCCCTCAAGATGTGTATGGCCACCACAGACATCACTCTCGCAGAGAGCTACTTTCTTTTTCTTTTCTGGCCTCAATAGACCCTGCAAAGTCAGATCTCCTCTTCCCTCTTAATTTCCCCTTCACTGTCTGATAATGGAAATGATTAGCTCACAGGAGGAAAATAATTCAGTTAAGGGACAAACAACAGGTATAAAATTTCCACTGTGTTCTAGGAATTTCTGGAGCTGTGCTAGGCTGTGATGATTCAAATATGAATAAAATAGGGCCCATCCTCAAAAAACTCATTGTTGGTTCAGGGACACATACATCAACCAGTGTTGCTTCCTGTGTAGTACCTGGACCACCACCACCAGCAGCAGCAGCCTGGAAACTTATTAGAAATGTACATTCTCTCCCTGGTGCCCCTATCTGCTGCTCTGGGGATGGGCTCAGTCACAGGTGATTTAATGAGCCCTCCAAGTGGATGCTGATGTGCTGGAAAGTTTGAGAACCATTGCAGTAGACAGAGAAGGGGGATACACATTAATCAAACACAGGTGAAAGCCATGAGGCGTGGTCATCAAAGGGCATCTCTCAGGTGAGGAAGGAAGAAGATAAATTTATGAGGCAGAATGGTGAGAAAGAACGGCACGTGCATAGATATGGCATCTGAGTGTGTGCTTCATTCGAGGAACTGCAAGCTCACTGAAGTGCATGGGGCTGCAGGTGTGTGGATTGCAAGCAGCAGTCATCTCACCAGGAAGCAGAAACGCTCTAGTGAAGTGTTTACACTTTATCCTGTAGACCAGGAGCTGCCAAATTTGTTATAAAGGCTAGGCAGTAAATATTTTCAGCTTTGCAGGCCATACAGGCTTTGCCACAACTACCCAACTCTGGCATGATACCATGAAAGCAGCCGTAGGTAAGGTGTAAATAACTGGGCATAGCTGTGTTCTCAGGAAACCATGCATGAACCCTGGAATTTGAATTTCATATACTGTTCAGGTGTTGTGGGATTTTCTTCATTGGTTTTATTTTAACCGTTTAAAAAAATGTAAAACACAATTTTGTATGCAGGCCACACAAAAATAGGCAGTTGGCTGGATTTGGCCCAAGGGTCAGTTTGCAGACTCTGCTGTAGACTAATATTTTTTTGAAATTGGGTGTTGCCCTGTGTGTTTTGGGGATCAGTTCCAGGCCTAATGAATCTGGTTATCAGGGTGGAGGGGCTTCCCAGTGAATCTCTGGAGTTTGGAGCACCTGCTACCAGTTTTAAGGATGAGTGAAGACGTAAAGTGGTCTTTATGGGTGGGTGGAGAAAGAACTGACCAAAGCAATTTATGGGTGGCTGGAGGGTCATCAACCTATTGAAAATCCTAGATTTTTAGAGGCACAGATTTGTGTCAATATGTGACTTTTCTCGTTCAGCACTTCCTTTAAGGAGCAGAAGTAAACAGATAGTTCACGATTTCCAGAGAAGTTGTTGGAAAGTTAAGGCATAAGGGTGTTGAAAGATGCTGACAAGTACTTGGAAGTGATGGAAGTGAGAAGAGAAATATCCAGAAATGGAGGGACTTTGAGGAGCAGGTGCAGCGGAAGTGAGAGAGCCTGGGGGCTGGGATGTTGCAGAGCAAGATTCTCAGTGGAGCTTTTCTGGACAGTGATGAAAGTCAGGGTGTACAAATCAGTTTGGGTTAGCCAAGGAACTGGGGGTTGGACGGATTGTTCTCTTAAACAATGAAGCTTCCAAGCTGAATTCGAGGATGTGAAGAGAAAAAGACAACATAGGACCCCAGCTCCCCAGAATGGTGGAGGTTGATGGATTCTACAGCATTAGGACCAGAGAGGGTATGGCCTGCTCTTCTACCAGGCACTCAGCCCGGTGCTCTGCAGGCTGCAGCTCATTTAATGTAAGGAGTCTGGTGGGATCTGTGGGGAGGAAAGGTCTTGTATAAGAATGGTGGAAGAAAGATGGTCCAAAGCAGCAACGAGGAACCTGAAAAGGCAGTGATTTTCTTCTTTCTACTTATTGCACTCACTCCCTCTACCCCCTTTGTAGTGGTAAAATGAGCAAGAAAATTCTTTGAGGCAAACAATTCTCCTGCAAGGTTAAGAGTGGGAGGAGAGAGCTGGGAAGATTGAAGTTTTGGATGGAACAGAGGGAAAGCGAAGAGAAGGTCAGAAGTGGGAAGGAGGGAAGATGAGCCATCACAGAAGAGGGAGGAAGTGGAAATCAGGAGCAGCATATGGCTGCAAGTTGAGAAGTGGAACCTGCTTGCTGGGCAAGAGGGTGTGCGATGAGTGGGAAGTTCTAGGCAGGTAGCGGTGACACCCCCCTCCCCGCCCCTCCCCCGCCTAGGGTCCCAGAGATCTGATAAGACTAATGACTAACAATGAGTATTTTGGTCTTTCCTGGGGCCACACAGAAGTGTGGTGGGAGGTTCCTTGTGGTTCTAAAGAGATTGCTGTTTCAAGGTTGAGAGACATCAAAGGGTAAGGTATGTTCAGGGCAATACTGTGAGGTATAAACCCCCAATTCCACAGACTTAAGAGGACAGGGATGTGGAGTTGGGGATCATCCCTTAGTCCAGCTCTGCACACAGAACTGGAAGTGAGCAGTCTTCATTCTAGGGGACTTTGAGTGTCCTGGCTGGTGTCCCAGTCTGGCAGCTTCATTTGACAGTAATTGAAAGGAGAGCCGAGAGAATGGAGGTGTGGCACTTCCTGGCATTTCAAGGAGAGGCCTCTGGGTCCTGGAGCTTTAGCCTTCCCATTGTAGAACAAGAGCTGTTCTGCAAACTTGGCCTTAGTTTCCCTAGCTGGCTTAATGGTACCAGAACTTGTGTACTGGATGCTTATGCTGCCAATTGCTCTGCATATGTTATCTATCTCATCCATAGTCATGTGTCATATACCAACTTTTCGGTCAATGAATGTGGTCCCATCCTATCTAATAAGGAGGGAATATACTAATTGACCATCACTCCATCACAAAGATGGCTGTACCCACAGCTGAGGCCAAGTTCCTATAAGGAGCCTTAATGAGCAGTCAGCAGGGACCTGAGGCTATGCCCTCCCCCGCCCCCATGGGGCTTAACAACGACTTCAGGCCACGCTCCCTGCCCTGGCTTTAGGCTGGGGGACCTCAGGCCGAACCCCCGCCTCAGTGCCAGGCCAGGGGACCTGAGGTCATGCCCCCCACCCAGTAGGGCTTGACAGGGGACCTCAAGGTGCACTCCCAGTGCTGGGTCAGGGGAACTCAGGCTGCACCCCCACCCAGTGGGGCTGAGGGATCTGAAGCTGCGCTCCCCCTCCCCACCTGGCAGGGTTTGACAGAGGATCTCAGGCCATGTCCCCCACCAGGCGGGGCTTAAGAGATGACTTCAAGGCACGCCCCCCATCCCAATCTGGGGACCTCTGGCTACATCTCCTGTCCTGGCGCTGGGCCAGGGGACCTAAGGCTATGTCTCCTGCCTGGCAGGGCTTGACAAGGGTGTGACTGGCCAGGTCTGGATCTAGCCCAATTGGGGGGGACTGGCCGGGTCTGGGTCTCACATGATTTTGAGGTGCATGTGGGTGGGCAGGGACTTGACTCTGGGTCCCATGGTGAGTCCCAGACTCTGACAGGAGGAAGGTTTTCACATATATTTTACTAATTTTCTTTCATCTCTGATACTTCTATTATAGAGAAAGGGCAAATAGTAATATTAAATCATTTCCTTTAACTAATCCCCTTTTAATGTGCACGAATTTCATGTACCAGGTCACTAGTAAGATTATAATGAAGCTGGGAAATTTCTATAGACTAATGACTTTGTAGCCATTGTGACTTCAAAGTGTAGCGCATTCCTCACGAGTTTGTGGTGATACTGGTGTAAACAAGCCTGCACTATCAGTTGTATGCAAGTACAGTCGTATAGGTACAGTGCATATTTCTTGATCATGATAGTAAACAATTGTTCCTGACTTAGGTATTTACTACACTATACTTTCTACCATTACTTTAGAGTAAACTCTTTTTACTTGTAAATAAGAAGTTTGCTGTAGCACAGTGTGCCTCATACATCTCATGTTTATCGCATCTCTTGATTGCATCATTCTTCTTGTGCTTGATTTAATCTCGTGTTGTTTTGCACCATAATGTGCTGTCCAGGCTTATAGCCTAGGAGCAATAGACTGTACCACATAGGCTGAGTGTGTAGTAGGCTATACCATTTATGCTTGTGTAAGTGCACTCTGTGGCGTTCACACAATGACAGACTCACCTAACGATGCATTTCTCAGAATGGAGCCCTGTCGGTAAGTGGCCCAGGGCTGAATTAGCTTATGGAGCACCATATGCCAAATATTGGGCTAGAATGGGATATAGAGATTAATGAGGATCCAAGCCTTCTCGGAGACAGACCTGTGAACACTTGTTACTACTGTTTTACGTGTAAACCTGGCAATATATGTACTCAATGCTCTAGGGGCCTGTGCCCATGCCATTGCCCAAGGACATGGCCTCTGCACCAATGAGCCTGTGCTGAGAAGGAAACTTCATGAGAGCTGCTGCTTTTATTTTATTTTATTTATTTTTATTTTTTATTTATTTATTTATTTTTTTAGAGCTGCTGCTTTTAAAGGAGAAGGAAATGGTGTCGGGCTGGGGGCGGGTGGGACAGGCAGAATATTCTAGGAAGAAAGCTGTTTGAACGAAGACACTGAGACTGGAGGAAAGATGAATGTTCTTTGTGGGTAGGGAATCTTAGTCATCTTGGCATGTTTGGTACAAGGTAGGAACTAAATTAATGTTTGTTGGATTGAAATAGGATTTTATTTACATTTTTCCCTTGGCATGAATGACTAAGTTAAGATAACATTGGGCACCAGTTCTTTTTACCAACTGGTTTGGCCTGTTTATTATTTGGAACCTACATTTCAGATTGAATAGTCCTAGTTTCCAATTTGAAACTTAAATCACAGCCCAATTTCTGACAGTTAAATATTAATCTTGGACTGTTTAAGTACTAAGTACTCTATTCCCATTTTCATTCTGTGGAGTTGATGTCTATATCACATGCAATGACATATGCAGATAGTCATATCATTTTTATTTTTTATTTTATTTTTTTAATATATTTTATTGATTTTTTTTACAGAGAGGAAGGGAGAGGGATAGAAAGTCAGAAACATTGATGAGAGAGAGACATTGATGAGAGAGACATCCATCAGTCGCCTCCTGCACGCCCCTTACTAGAGTTGTGCCCGCATGCCCCCGACCGGAATCGAACCTGGGACCTTTCATATCATTTAAAAAATATATATGTTTTATTTATATTTTACAGAGAGGAAGGGAAAGGGATAGAGAGGAACATCGATGAGAGAGAAACATCGATCAGCTGCCTCCTGCATACTCCCTATGTCCCTGCAACCAAGGTACATGCCCTTGACCAGAATTGAACTTAGATCCTTTCAGTCTGAAGGCTGAACGAAACAGGTTAGGGCCGTATCATTTTTTGGATGAACCATCTCAGGTTTGTGTGAGCAACATGTGAACATTTCCTTGAGCAGCTGAAAGTCAAGTCACGTGATGCCTTCTACCCAAGTGCTCCTGGGATTGTGCAGCATGGCCTCAGAACTCCACTAATAAAAGCAAAGTTCATGAAAAGATTACATCTAAGGAGATACAATCTAGAAATATCTTTTGTAACAGCAGAAATCAAGATGTGTAATCTAATAACAGTGTTGGGTTGCGTGCTTTTCAGAAACTTTCTATTTTAAGCAAGCCTTTCAGTAAACAAGATAAAGGGAAAACTTGCTGCATTCTTATTAATGACAATTTCTTGTGATTTTGCCAGGACAGCACAAGGAAGGAGAGTAATAAGTGGGAAAAGTAACTTCAAGTAGTTTATTTTGGTTAAACACATGCTTTACTAAAAGACCACTGTCCCTTTGGGCTGGAGAAACATGACTACCTGCCACAGATGAACTCATTAACCCATTTGTAATGTGTTTTTTAATTACCCCAAAACTGTGTACTTGGTAAGTATCTACTGATGTCTTTGTAGTCATGTAACTCTGCTTATAATGTTTTGAAGTTATCAGTGGTTAATTTTGTATACATTAGTAGTATTGATCTGATTTGCAGTAACAGTTTTGAAAGTTCACAACAGCATTAATGTGCGTGTTTTTAATCATCACCTGAAGATATGTGTGTTTTTAATTGCTTTTTTTAAATTTAATTTTTTTTTCTTTAGAGAGAGAGAAACATGGATTTGCTGCTGCCTCCTATGCACCCTGACCAGTGATTGAACCCACAACCTTTTCATACACAGGATGACACTCCAATCAACAGAGTCACCCAGGCAATGCACAGTAATTTTAAGTGTGAAATTAAGATACAGCTGGACTGATAGTGCTCGGGATTTCCCAAACATCAGACTATTAAAATATTCCATTCTCAGGCTTATTTACCAAATTAACAATACGAGCTCAGGTTCTAGTCTAAGTTGAAAAGAGCAGGGGTACATTTGAAAAGGCTCTATTCAGGTTGTTCTAAATTCTTACTTCAAACAAGTATTTAAAATAAAAAAGATTGGCCAAGACCGGTTTGGCTCAGTGGATAGAGCCTCGGCCTGCGGACTGGAAGGTTCCAGGTTCTATTCTAGTCAAGGACATGTACCTTGCTTGTGGGCACAACTCCAGTAGGGGGCGTGCAGGAGGCGGCTGATCGATGTCTCTCATCAGTGTTTCTGACTTTCTATCCCTCTCCCTTTCTCTCTGTAAAAAATCAATAAAATATATTTTAAAAAATAAATAAATAAATAAAAAAGATTGGTTTGTTCCCTTACCTTTATACCTCTCCCTTCTGTCTCATTCATCATTCTGCATCTCCAGTTTGAAACAGGGTCAACAAAGGTATATAGCAAAAGGTTGCTAAGGCTTACAGGAAGTTACTAAATTCAAAAGTCATTTTGTGAAACTTCATGAAGTGGTTTAACTGTGAGTGTCACTGGGTGAGACGTCTTTAGTCCACAAACCCCTCTCCCTCCTACTTTATAGTTTTGCTCTGTTTTTGTTTGAATAAATATTACATATTTATTTGTTTTAACTTAAAAATTAAAAAAAAACTTAAGTAATTTTTTTGCTTTTATATTGTATAAATACAGTTTAAAAATTAGTTTTCTGAGTAGGTAGCTTATATACAAAAATCAAGGCAGAAAAGGGGCTATGATGCAAGGCCAGTGTCCCTCCACACAGATCTTTTCCACTGCCCAGATCCCCTCCCAGGGAAGCCAGGGCCTCCTTCAGAGCCAGGCGGTGCACACGTGCACACAGAATCTTTCTGTTTCTGACACAAGTGCTTCCACTCCTTGTCTCTCTCTCTCTCTCTCTCTCTTTTTTTAAATGTAACAGTGTCTCTTAGGGGTTGATCCATATCTGCACATACAGAGCTCTTGTGACACTTGACTTCCTTTCCGCCTTTTCTGAGAGTTCTATTTCTGTGCTTGCAGGAACGGCCTTGTCCTTAAGCAGAGGCTGGAGGTGCTGCTGGTGCTGCTGGTGGTGGGGGCAGGGCTGGGAGGGGTCTTCCCATCTTGGCACTGCCTCCTCTGCTCACATTCTCAAGATTTGGAGATCAGTGAGGGCCACTTACCAGGACACACATGGGGGAATACTGAGCCGAAGGAGGCAGAGATTGGAATTGGTTCCCAGTTTTGCCTAAGTACACTCTGGACTTAGGCAGGAGAACAGATTCCCATATCCCCTGTGTCTCAGGGGTAAAAATGGCCCTGCCACTCACTAGCAAGGTTCCCAGAATTCCTGGTACTGTGTTCCCAAGGGCTGGAAACGATACTCTTTCTGACCTATTTACCTCTTAAATTCTGTGATTCCAAGACCTTCAACAATAGCTGTGCAGGGCTGATTTAGATAGTCAAGAAATACTTTTTGAGGGTAAAGCCCACAGACCAAGACTTTGTTTTCCATTTTCAGTGGATGAAGCTAGCATAGCTAAAAGGATTGTACCTGTGTATTTTACTTTCTTATTTCTTCCAATGAAACAGTATGCATTTTGGTGCATGTTGGCTGAAGTGAATTGACTTTGAAAGGTCTGGAATCTTCTCTCTTTCTCTCCTTCTCTTGTTAACAATATTACAGATATCTCCAATTTCCTCCTTTTGTCTTCCTCCACCCAATGCCCCTCCCCCCCCACCCCAGACCTTCTCCACACCACTGTCTGTGTCCATGAGCTATGCACATATGCATATATGTTCTTTGTTAATCTCTCCTGTCCCCTCTTCCCCCCTCTCCCCCCAGATCTGTCAGTCTGTTCCATAGCTCTGGACCTATTTTGTTCATTAGATTACACATATAAGTGAGATCATGTGATGTTTGTCTTTCTCTAGCTGACTTATTTTGCTTAGCATAGTAGTCTGAAAGAGTTAAGAGCTCCCTTTTTACAGCTATATAGTATTCCATTATATAAATATACCACAGCTTTTTTATCCACTCATCTATTGATGTGTACTTGGGCTATTTCTATATCCTATCTATTGTAAATAATGTTGCTATGAATATAGCCATCCATATTCTTTATGATTGGTATTAAGGGATTCTTAGGATCCCCAGAAGTAGCATTGCTGGGTCAAATAGCAGTTCCATTTTTAATTTTTTGAAGACTCTCTGTACTGTTTTAAGAGTGGCTGCACCAGTCTGCATTCTCACCAACAATGCACTAGGGTTCCCTTTTCTCCACATCCTTGCCAGCACTTGTTGATTTGTTGATGGTAGCCAGTCTGGCAGGTGTGAGGTGATACCTCATTATAGTTTTAATTTGCCTCTCTCTGATGATTAGTGATTTTGAGAATTTTTTTATATGTCTCTTGGCCATCTGTATGTCTTCTTTAGAGAAGAGTCTATTTAGGTCCTTTGCCCATTTTTAAAATTGAATAGTTTATCTTTATGGTGTTGAGTTGTATGAGTTCCTTATATATTTTGGAAATTATCAGATGTATCATTGGCGAATATGCTTTCCAATACAATAGATTCCCTTTTAACTTTTTTTTTTTCTGCTTAAAATCTTCTTAATTTGAGGGACAAAGTTGGAGGGAATCACAATATCTGATGTCAAACTATACTACAAAGCCATTGTAATTAAAACAGCCTGGTACTGGCATATAGACCAATGGAGGCCCTAGAAATCAACCCATACCAATATGGTCAATTAATATTTGATAAAGGAGGCAAGACTATACAGTGGAGTAAAGATAATCTCTTTCATAAATGGTGTTGGGAAAATTGGATAGGTACATGCAAAAAAAAATGAAACTAGACCACCAATTTGTACCTTACACAAGAATAAACTCAAAATGGATAAAATACTTAAGTGTAGGTAATACAACCATAAAAATCCTAGAAGAAAACATAGGTAGTAAAATTTCAGATAATTCACACAACAATATTTTCACTGATACAGCACCTACAGCAAGTAAAACAAAGGAAAAAATGAACAAATGGGTCTTCTCTCTTCTTTTACCTCTTTATTAGAATAAAGTTGGAATTCCTTAAGGCCCTGGCTGGTGTAGTTGGTTGGTCATCATCCCATGCACTGAAACGTTGCTGTTTGATTCCTGGTCAGGGCACATGCCCAGGTTTCAGGCTTGATTCCCCATGTGGGGGGTAGAGAGTGCAAGAGGCAGCTAATCGATGTTTCACTCTCATATGGATATTTCTCTCTCCCTCTCCCTTTCTCTAACTCTAAAAGTCAATTTAAAAATCTTAAAAGGAAAAAAAAAAAAAGAATGCCTTAAGAATTTGTGTGCTTTACTTTGGAAGAAAGACCAAGAGCCTCTGTTTGTTGTGTGCCAGGGAATTTGAACTATTTTACTTCCTTCTCTAAAAGACAATTACCCGTTCTTCTCCAAACAGTAAGTGTTAACGTACTTGCAGACCATTTTACAAAAGGGAAGCAAATCAATATTTATATAAAATTAGATTCAGAGAGAAATTTTATGCAAATATAGAGGGAAAGACAAATTTTTTTTAAAATTTATTTTTTAATGTAGGAGGCCTGGAGATGGAGTTTACCAAAAGACCATCTTACATTTATTTTTGTAATCTCAGCTGTATTGAGTTAACTTGTACCTCAGTTTTATAGTTAGCTTTACTGAGTTTCCAAACTTCAAAGTTGACTTATGTGTAATTTATCTTCATACTTAAGTATGTAGAATGTCTTTTTATATGTCTTTATCTGAATGCCAGTTCTGTTATCTTAGTTTAAAAAAGGGCAAAATGTAGTAAAACTAAAAGAAGTCATTTTGTCAAGATTTAGGGTGGGGCACTATTTCATCATATGACGAGTAATGAATTGTGACTGTCCATCTTAGCTAATTGAATTTGCAGAGACTTTAAAGGCAGGTAGTGGGCTGTAAAACGACTTAGAAATTGACTACTTACTAGGTTTTTTTTCTTAAGAGCTGGAAGGTCATTTCTTATGTACTTGGCAAACCTCAAACATTTATTAGCATAATATGTATCTAGATTTGGTTCTCTGTTGCCAGTTTCTTGAAAAATTGGAGAAGTTAAAAAGGAACAAGAAAAATTGTTATAAGCTAGACGGAAGATTGCTAGACAAAAGAAAATGCACTTGATTAAAAAGTTAACTAAAGATGGCAAAAGCCACAGGTCATGGAGTGGCCATTAATGGGGACCTTAATATGCTGATTATGTAACCATAAATGGGGCACACCACAAACGCATGTCATTTCCTGAAGAAGGCCTTGAACTTGATAGTCTTGGAGAGTTCCTCTGTTGTGCTATTTTGTAATTAGCCCTCTTTCACTCGAGTGAAAATTCCAAGGGTCTCCGCAGTATTTTCATAAACAACTTGCACATATTTTAAAGACACTCTTGCTTCATAATAAATGGATCACATTTGTTGAAAATTAAGAAAAATACTTTTTACTTTGGAATAATTTAGATTTATAGAAAAGTTGTAATGCTAGTGCAAAGAGTTTTTATAGATGCCTCACCCATTTTTCTCCAATGTTAACATCTTACATTGCCATGGTGCATTTGTCAAAAATGAATAATTAATACTGATATGTAACTATTAAATACCATAATTTTTTAATTTCACCAATTTTTTTCATTAATGTTCTCCCCCCCAGCCCCTGAAAGAAACTGAGTATCATTAGCAATTTCTTCTTCTTTCCAAATCCTTCCTCCTTCCTTCTCCTCCTCTACCAGCCCCTGGCAACCACTAATCTACTTTCTCTCTCTATAAACTGGCCTGTTCTGGCTACTTCATATAAATGGAATCAAATAATATGTGTCTTTGTGATTAATTTCTTTTATTTTCAAGGGTGTTTAGTGATTTTTGGACTGGGCGCTCATGCTCTGTTGTACTTTATTTGTGGGAATATTTAGAGACTTGGATTTAAAGCACAAGCCTTTTGAGAGTTTGCATTTGCTTCTGTCAGGGTACCTGGGGGCACTCCCAACCAGGCTTGCTGACATTGCAATTTCTGCTTTGGATTTATTTTTCCTTTCTGTTTTTTTTTTCCCACACAGGGCCTGTGAACTCAGACCTCTAAACTTTCATTCTCAGGGGAGTCATTGTATATGTTCTCTCTCTGCCCAGAGCCAAAACCCACATAAATACACATCCCACTATATTTGTGGGGAAGACCTTTTTTTCTAGTGAGGTACCACCTTTTAGAAATTTAGGAGGGTCCTGCCTTCAAGACATGTCTTAGTTTTATGTAGTGGTTCTAATTTCTTTCACTTCCCCTTTCTCAGCCTGCTTTGGGTTTGGTGCCCAAGCTCTAGGTGACATGAATGGGCATATGCCCCAGGGCAAATGTCATCTCTCAATTCTGCTTTCTTGCATTTCTGGCTTCTAAGGAATTTTCCTACTTTCCCACCACTTCAACTGTGCATGAAATACTCAAGCACATCAGTATGAACTCATGTTTAGCTTAATATAGATATAGATGGTTGCACGTAGGAATATTTATAGATGTGTATGTATTAAAGGGTTAGTATACACACATATATTCCTTGATCTGTCAGTGTAAAGGTTCTATAAAGAGTGACATTCCATTAGCAATGAGCACACCTACACTAAGATCATGGTTTCTAAGACCTTCGTCCAGTAAAAGAAACCAGGGATCCTCAGAGATATGGCTGATTCTGGAGCTGGGGCAGGAAATATTCAAAATAAGGGTGCAGTATCTCATAGTGCCAGAAAGTAAAGAAGTACAAAAACAAAACAAAACTCATCTTGTTGAGAGTCTGTCAAGTGGACATAGAATCTGATAGAAATAGCTTCCAGTGGCCAAAGCTAGAACAATTTGAGCAGTAAAATAAAGGAGTAGTAGATTATCAAAATATAGATTAAAGAAGTATATATAATCTATTGATTATAATAGTATTAGATTATAAACAAGAGTATAAAATAAATATCAATTAGTTCATACTGAAATAAATGAATGATTGAATAAGTAAATAAATGGGGAAATAGACAAATTTACCTGCAGAAGAATTCCAAATAATTCATGTAGATACTCTTCCTTCAAGGAGCAGAAATATTACTCCTCATTGTGTATTGTGACTTCTTTCTAAAGAGATCAGTATGGAAAAGGTTTGGGGGAGGGGGAGTATAGTGGAAGAACCTAACAAATATTACCTTGTCCAAGTGATTAAGGTCAATAGCATCAGTGATAATTATATAGATAGTACATTACCCTTAATATGACACGGTGAAAAGGACACTTTACTTCTGTGCTCTTCCTTCCCCAAACCATTAATTCCCATCTAATTTTGAGGAAAACATTAGATCTCAATTGAGAGAGTCTACAAAATACCTAATGAGTACACCTCACAACTGTCAAGGTCGTCAAAAACAAGTCTGAGAAACTGTCATAACCACGAGGGGCCTGAAGGGACATGACAACTAAATGTAATATGGTATCCTGGATGGGATCCTAGGATAGAAAAGGGCATTAGATAAAAACTAAGGAAATCTGAATAAAGTATGGGCTTTAATGTTCATTAACTGTAACAAATATACCATCTCTCTATATAAAAGCCTAAGCAACTGAATGACTGAATGATCAGTTGCTGTGACGTGCACTGACCACCAGGGGACAGACACTCAAAGCACAGGATCAGGCTACCTCCTGTCTGGATCGGGCCTGTGGGGAGTGGACTACCTCCTCTCTGGATCTGGCCTGGGGGGATCAGGATGAAACCAGCTATCAAACATCCTCCAAAAGGTCCCGGATTGTGAGAAGGCACAGGGCAGACCGAAGGGCCCTACTGGTGTACAAATTAGTGCACTGGGTCTCTAGTAAGATATGAGCTGCTAATAGAGGAAACTGGTGGTGGTATATATGGAAACTCTGTATTACCTTTGCAATTTTTCTATAAATTTAAAAGTGTTCTAAAGAGTAAAGTTAATTTAAAAAGCTGACTTAAAATTTTTTTAAAATTTAGACTCATTAGTTGTGTTGTATCTGTGAATACAGAGTTCACCATATTGTCAGAAATAGAAGTTTGTTAGAGAATTTTCTAGTCAGAGGAATGGAAAGAAAAATGCAGTTACATCTTTAGATTGACCCGTTGCTTGAAAGTTAGATTTATTAAAATCTTTGCATGCCTCTAAGTCACTTTCAGTAAAGATATAAAAAGCTTTTAGTTTACCCTGCATCCTTGGACTCCTCACTAGGTAATTTTCATGAATGAATAGTTGTTTCATAAGATAAATATTTTTCTCCTGGTAATATCAAGCAACAGAACTATCAACAAACAAGACCTTCCATTTATTTACCATTACACATGGAGATGTTTCCTCTTTAAGTTTTGATCTTTTGCCTCTCAGTTCTTCATTCAAAAGAAACATTCTAAGTGCTTATTGTTTAATCCACAGAATTAATGAAAAAGTCTGCTCATAAGGAATGATGGAATACTAGCTGCACGAAAGTAGACCAGCTTTCTTTTTTAAAAAATTAAATCTTTATTGTTCAGATTATTACATTTGTTTCTTTTTTTCCCCCTCCATAGCTCTCCTCCACCAGGCTCCCACCCTTCCCTCTACCCTTACCTCCCCACCCTGCATTGATTTCATCCATAGGTGTATGATTTTTGTCCAGTCTTTCCCTGAACCCCCCATACTCTTTTACCCCTGAGAATTGTCAGTCCACTCCCTTTCTGTGCTCCTGATTCTATTATATTCACCAGTTTATTCTGCTCATCAAAATTTTAATTCACTTAATTTTTAGATTCACTTGTTGATAGATACGTATTTGTTGTTCAAAAATTTTTTATGTTTACCTTTTTCTTCTTCCTCTTCTAAAAGAGTACCTTTCAGCATTTCATATAATACTAGTTTGGTATTGATGAACTCCTTTAGCTTTTTCTTATCTCTGAAGCTCTTTATTTGCCCTTCAATTCTGAATGATAGCTTTGCTAGATAGAGTAATCTTGGTTGTAGGTTCTTGCTATTCATCACTTTGAATATTTCTTGCCACTCCCGTCTGGCCTGCATCGTTTCTGTTGAGAAATCAGCTGATAATCATATGGGTGCTCCCTTATAGGTAATGAACTGTTTTTCTCTTGCTGCTTTTAAATTCTCTCTTTGTCTTTTGCTCTTGGTATTTTAATTATGATGTGTCTTTGTGTGGTCCTCTTTCATTTCCTTTTATTTGGGATTCTGTGTCCTTCTTGTACTTCTAAGTCTATTTCTTTCACCAGATGTGGGAAGTTTTCAGTCATTATTTCTTCAAATAGGTTTTCAGTATCTTGCACTCTCTCTTCTTCTGGCACCCCTACAATTCTGATGTTGGTATGCTTGAAGTTGTCCCAGAGGCTCCTTACATTATCTTCACATTTTTGGATTCTTTTTTCTTCTTGCTTTTCCAGTTGAGTGTTTTCTGCTTCTTTGTATTTCAAATCTTTGACTTGCTTCTTGCCTTCCCCTAGTCTGCTGTTAGGTCTCTGTATAATATTTTTTTTATTTCAGTCAGTGTATGTTTAATTTCTAGTTGGTCCTTTTTCATCTCTAGTTGATCCTTTTTCATCTCCTCTTGGATCTTGCTAAATTTATCCATCTTTCCTAGGAAATTCTTGGAAAACCTTATAACCATGGTTTTGAACTTTATATTCAATTGTTTGTTTTCCTCCATTTCTTTTGTTTGTGATCTGTTCCGTTGTCTCCACATTTTCATGATGCTGGGAGAACTTCTGTGTTGGATTCAACCTGATGATACAACACTTACAAAACTGCAAAAGCCTCTCTGTTGAGCTTGGGAGGGGTAGAGTCTCAGGGCTTAACTGACCATCTTGCCTTCTAGTCAGCCCCACCCTACTCTGCCCCTGGTTCTCATATGTCTCTTGGTAATCGCTGGATCCATCCCTGTGCATGTGAGTGGTGCCTCTAGACTGCTGCTTTTCTGGCTTCCCTGCACTCCGGGCCCTGTATGAGTCTGGGTCCCCAGGGTCTCGCCAGAAACTGGGGTTTAGTGGAGTTAGAAGTGGCACAGTTGGGAGGCTCTGTCTCCTTCCCACTAGTGAAAACCAGCAGCACAATCAGCAGTCCTTCTTCTGCACACAGTGGTGTATGTGCCCCCAGACTTCTGCCCTTTTGCGGCTCCCCTAAATTTCCATGCACTTCTCCCTTTTCACAGACCATACTCCCCCTGTATGAGTCTCTCCCGGACCTGGGGTTTAATGCTGTAGGATAAGGGGTTTAGTGCAATCGGGAGTCTCCATCTCCCTTTTGCCAGAGGAAGCCAGCCAGGCACTCCAGCGCCCACTCTCTCCATGCATGCATCTCCGTACCTCAGCTTTTTGCAGCTCCTCTGAGTCTCCATGAGCTCCTCTCTTCCCTTCTAGTTGTAGAATTTTCACTCTGCCAGCTTTCCTGTGGTTCTGGATGATGTTCATTCTGTCTTTTGGTTGTAGTTTTGAAATTGTTGTGCGAGGCAGCAGTTTAGGTGTTCATCTATGCCGCCATCTTGGTTTCTCCTAGACCAACTTTCAGACCAAGGCTGAAAATTAACATCTAGGTTTCCTTCTGAGATCTGTCGTGTGAAATCACTTTGCTCAAGATACTGGAAAGATTGCTGGAATAGGACTGTAAAAAGTTGGGTTCTAAGTTTAGAGCAGAATTTAGTAGATATGAGACCTTGCACAAGCTATTTAAACTTTCTGAGCCTAATTCCTAATTTGTAAAATGAGCTACTAATATCTACATTAATGGGTTGTTGTGAATCTCAAATGAGGTGGGTGATCCATGGGGAAGGTTTTAGTAAACTATGTAGTAAACATGTAGTTGTTTGCTATTATTTCCCCATTGTCAGCCCCTCACATTTTTAAAAAAATATATTTTATTGATTTTTTACAGAGAGGAAGGGAGAGGGATAGAAAGTCAGAAACATCGATGAGAGAGAGACATCAATCAGCTGCCTCCTGCACGCTCCGCACTGGAGATGTGCCTGCAAGCAAGGCACATGCCCCCCACCGGAATCGAACCTGGGACCTTTCAGTCCACAGGCCTATGCTCTATCCACTGAGCCAAACCGGTATTGGCAGCCCCTCACATTTTTGTAGCCAATAGGAACAAAGGCTTTGTTGTTATAGCACTGAACTTGAGAAATACACATTTCCTGTCTTCTAGGAGTTTACTTTCTCATGGTCTGAGCTGAACACAGTTTTACTCCATTGAAACTTCTTAGATTTAAATACATTATTTTTAAAAATATATTTTATTTAATATATATTTTTTTACAGAGAAGTAGGGAGAGGGATAGAGAGTTAGAAACATTGATGTGGGAGAAACATCAATCAGCCTGGAACTGGGGATGTGCCTGCAACCCAGGTACATGACCTTGACTGGAATTGTCGAACCTGGGACCTTTCAGTCCACAGGCTGATGCTCTATCCACTGAGCCAAATTGGTCAGGGCTAAATACCTTCTCGGAATTAACTTAATGAATGGATAGAATGCCTGGGCAGTGAGGTGAGTGTGGGTAGTTTTTGGAGAAGTTGGGTTTTCACACTGTATCTGGTGAAGAGAAAGAAAAGACTTAATTTAGAGGATGCTAGGGAATGAAAGAGTTTAGGGTACTTCAAGGCAGAAAAGATAGGGCAGAAGAAGGCAGTGAGGAAGAACATGGACACAGATGCAAAGAAAACTTTTTTCTGATGAGAGTGAAATGTGAGAGTAAGGATCTAGGCTGAAATGCAAGGAAGCTTAGTGCATCCAGGAAGTGGGAAAGAACCTTGCAAAGGAATGACTGACTCTCTTATCAGGTAAACATTGTTTCTTGTCACCTGCAACATAATACTTGTTCCTTTGGGTGTGTTGATTGCCACCAGAGTGGTTTTGCCTGTGGGGATATTAAAAAATCAGCTGTCTTCAGTAACAGTTTAACTTAGCCAGTTGGGTATATATAAAATACATAACTTCTTTCTATCTCTCTTCCAACAAAGAGGAAAATACAGCTTACTTCTTGAGGAGGTATGGGCCATAACTGCTCCTATTTATTCTATTGTATGGCAATATTTCTATCTTCAACTTCTGGTCATAGTGCTAATCAAGCTATACATTAAAATTCCTAAAATGAGTGCTTCCAATATACAGTGCTAAACACTCCATATAAATGATCTAAGCCACACAACAACTCTGTGTGGTAAGAAATAATAGACCCATAAACAACAACAACAACAAAATGGACAGGATAAGTCATCGTGTAAGATCCTATTGCTGGTCAGTACAACCAGAATTTGGACCCAGGAGGTTTGGGTTTTTAACCTAAACTCCTATCCACTCTTATGTGTTATACCTCAGGGCATCAAGTGCAGCCACAAAGCAGGATGCCTTTGAGAATATTGGGGTAAATCTGAGGATGAACCAGAATGTTAAAGCAGTTATGCCTCTGCCCTGTTTGGCTTATCCAAAGTGGTAATATGACCCATGGGACACATTTTGCAGGTAACATTGTGGGAGGGCAGGTGGCCATAACAGTCCACTCTGTGATGGTCTGTTCATAGCTCTCCAGGTGTTTAGCGCTGAGTGTCAGCTTTTAAGTGGGATATTGGCAAACTGAGGTATAGCAGAAGGCAGGTGAGCAGCCAAGTGTGCAGTCTTGAACCTAGTACATGTCAGGAGAAATTGTTGAAGGAAGAGGAGGTGTTTAACTTAAAGAAGAAAAGCCTTAGGGATGATATAATGCCAATGTTCAGATATTTGAAGAGTACAATTATGCTGTGTCCTCAACAGAATTTAACTTTGGGGAGTTAGGTTTTAATCTATCATAGACTTCCTTATTAATGAGAGTTGTGGAGATAAAAGAATTGGTCACTATTGGTGTTCACAAGTCCCCCATCCTTGGTGGTTTCCAAGCAGAAGCTGTGTGGTGACGATTCCATGGTTAAGAACTAAATTTTTCCTTCCTGACACCCTTCCCTACTTGCTCTGAGCTCTGTTCCTTAACCAGCAGCCAGTCCACTGTGATTTTTATTTTAGTACCAATTGACAAAAAAGTCAGTGACTTAAGGAGTGACCTTTGTTATGGCCTTTTAAAGATAGAAAGATCCCTAAATGGTAAGTAGTAGAGGAATAGTTAGACTGAATGATGGTATACTGAAGCTATGGGATCATATATAAAGTATTGGAGAAAATAAGGTCAATTGAAAGATGTACATCATATTCAGTAAAAGAGAAAATGGCAGAGCAGTGAATATTGTGATCCTATGTAAATTAAAAAGTGCTCTATTTATTTATCTTAGTGGTCACAGTGGCCTCAACCTTTCTAACAATCACTGGGGAGGATGAAGGAAATTCACTTCAAGGTTGAGATTAGAAGAAGTGTGGGTGTTCCTGCTCTACAGCCTTGGTTTTGCTTTTTCATTCAACTGAAGAATGCCTGGGTAAAAATGTGAAAATTAATTTATCTGTATTTATTCTACAGAAGGAGCCAATAGATATGAGCAATCAAAAGGGTGGGGTGGGCTCAGGGTGTCCTAAGGATCTAAGGCATCCTAATGTGGTTTGAAAGTGTCCTTGGTTTACAGCACTCATTCCCTCAACAGTGGTTACTATGACAATCACCTGGGCAACTTTTTAAACACTGGGATTCCTGAGCCCCACCCACTCCTGAACTTTCTGAGTCAAATTTCCTAAAAAGTCCCAGTCTAAGAGGCAGGGAATCTAAAGAATCAGTCTACCGTTCAGGAGCTGCCTGAGATATGCCTCAGGGTCTTTAACAGGAAGCATGACTTTCTAGAGCAGTGGTCGGCAAACTCATTAGTCACAGAGCCAAATATCAACAATACAATGATTGAAATTTCTTTTGAGAGCCAAATTTTTTAAACCTAAACTTCTTCTAACACCACTTCTTCAAAATATACTTGCCCAGGCCGTGGTATTTTGTGGAAGAGCCACTCTGAAGGGGCCAAAGAGCCTCATGTGGTTTGCGAACCCTGGTTTGCTGACCACTGTTCTAGAGTATAAAACATTGAGTAAAGGTTTGTTTGGACTTTTACTTCTTTAGGGACTTGTTTTGAATTTTTGCTCACTTAGGAATTTCAAATCTCCCATGGTGATCAGGCTACTTGCTATTTCCAAGGCTGAGACAGCCTTTTTTTGTGTGGGTATGTGCTTTGTTGTTTACCATTTTTAGCCTTCCATGTCTTGTTCCTATGAAGACTCTGAGGCATGTCTGAGTACCCTGGAATCTTTTTCTCTAAGGTGCTATTCTAACTCATAGGTTGCCTCTTTCTCATGGCCCATATGATGCTTTCATTGTACTTATAATCTTTAGTAGAAAACCAGTGTTCTGTTAAGTTTCTTTCTTTTGTGACCAGACCAATGAATTATTAATTTTCTACTTATTTCACTAGAGGCCTCAGCCTGGCCTGTGCCCTCTAGCAGTCCGGGAGCCCTAGGGCGATGTCTGATTGATGGCTGTTAGTTGGCCATTCTTAGCACTGCCATGGAGGCAGGAGAGGCTCCCACCACTGCTGCTGTGCTCTGTCAGCTGTGAGCCCAGCTTCTAGCTGAGCAGTGCTTCCCGTGTGAGAGCACATTGACCACCAGCTCCTGCATTGATCATCTGCCCCCTGGTGGTCAGTGTGCATCATAGCGACTGGTCATTCTGCTGTTCAGTCGATTTTTTTAAAAAAATATATTTTATTGATATTTCACAGAGAGGAAGGGAGAGAGATAGAAAGTCAGAAACATCGATGAGAGAGAGACATCTATCAGCCGCCTCCCGCACACCGCACAGTGGAGATGTGCCCGCAACCAAGGTACATGCCCCTGACCGGAATCGAACCCGAGACCCTTCAGTCCGCAGGCCGACGCTCTATCCACGGAGCCAAACCAGTCTAGGCTGTTCAGTCGATTTATGTTAGCCTTTTATTATGTAGTTTGGTAATTAATCCAGGGGTCTATTAGTGACATGACTCTCTTTTTCTTATTTCTTTACTTTTTTTTTTTACTTTTTTTTTTATTGAAGAAGGAGATAATTGAGCCTCTCCTGGCTTCACAAATTGTTTCAAATTTATGAAATAAGAATTTGGAACAATTTTCACAGGGGAAGAAGGAAGGAGAAAGTAAGCTCTGTGGGACCATAGTAGAGACTTTCCCTGGAGAACACTCCCCACTAAGTGGAAGAGCTATTTAGATGTTTGTGTTACATGTATTTTCCTGTAGAATTTGCAGGATTACCCAAACAATGATCTTATTCCCTTCACATTTTGTAGACATGATCTAGGCTCATGGAGATTAGATCACTTGTTCAAGGACACACAGCTAGTGGTAGAATTGATTGTCTGAGATCAAAATCCATGTTTTTTTTCAGTATGGCATGCTTCCTACTTTACTCAGATCTTCAAAATTAATAGAATGTGGCCATGGTACAAAGGCTAGACCTTAGAATTAAATGGTTAGTGCAAATGGAGTTACCATTGGTCACTGGTGTTTAAAAATTCCAGGCAGCTTAGGAATTTTCTCTCATGTCCTTTGGAGGACTTTATATTAATATCTGAATGAGCAAGTTGTAGTGGTGAAAGGTGCTTTAGAGGAATAAACATAGAAAGTTATTTTTATCCAAAAGCTGTTTAAGTTTGAAACAAATGTTTCTAGTCAACTTGGTAAATAGCTTCATGCACATTTTGCTTAAAGCTGAATGGCCTATGCTTTGCTTTCCCTATGTCAGATTGTGGAATTTATTAAATTAATTAGAAATTGAACTAAAGCACTTTGGTTTTTCTTCTAAATTTATGGTTAGTTTATTTAATTTCAGATGTGGATGTTTTCTTTCTCATGTGGTTTTTGTAAGCCCCAGACACAGACACAGTTTTTACCCTTTATTGTTGTTCAAGGTGTGCCTTTGATGGAATATTCATATTTATGCTCCTTCTTCAAAGGCTCCCCAGAGCTTTGCCCCAAAGTGATGGCTCTTCAGGCTGATCTCATTGACTCTACAGATTTAGAACCAGCAACCAACCAGGGAAGATTTGCTCAGTAAATTTGCTTCAAACACCATTCCACACAGGGTCACACTATCACTTCTTGTCCTGTTTCTCATTCCTTCACCCTGGATTTTAGGAAGGGGGACAAAATTCAGGACACATGGGTTTTTAAGTGCTTGGACCTGGAGAGAGAAGACACATGGGATGGGTATGCCAGAAATATTACTGAAAATGGAATACCTGTTGGTACAGCCATTATGAAAAATGGTATGGAAGTTCTTAAACTAAAATTGGAACTACCATATGATTCAGCAACACCACTCTGGGTAGATATATGAAGGAAATGAAATCACAATCTTGAAGAAGAGATACACGCTCCCCCATGTTCATTGCAGAATTAATTATCTGCAGAAGCCAAGATATGGAAACAACCTAATGTTTATTGATGGATGACTAGATAAAGAAAATGTAGGATATATGTACAATGGGATATTATTATCCCTGCTATTTGACACATATGGATAAACCTTGAGGGCATTGTGCTTAGTGAAATAAAATCAGAAGAGAAAGACAAATACTGTATGATATCACGTGTATGTGGAACCTAGAAAAGTTGAACTCTTAGAAACAGTAAAATTTGGTGGCTACCAAGAGTAGGAAAAATGGGGAGATGTTGTTCAAAGGGTAGAAATTTTTGAGTTATGGAAGGAATGAGTTCTGGGAATCAAATGTACAGCATGGTGAAATATAGTTATCAACTTTCAAGTATATAGTACAATATTGCCAAGAGAGTTGATCTTAAATGTATTCCACCAAAAATATAAATAAATGAAAGTAATCATAGGAGGTGATAGATGTGTTCACTGATCATACTGTGGTATTCACAATACCAGATCATCACTTGTAACCTTAAACTTGCACAATGTTATATGTCAATTATGTCTCAATAAAGCTGGAAATGAAAAGATTCGTGGTTGTGTGGAAATGCCCATAATCTTATTGAAAAATCAGACTCTTGTTTCTGGGGGACAAAAAAAGTGAAATACTTATAGATGAAAACATAACTGAAACTTTAAGACAATGTCAGTCCTTTTACTGCCATTTCCTTCCTCCCAATAATGCATTGATGGGGAGCATTCGTTACTGGCAGGGAGTGAGGCAGAGCTGGCACCAAGCACTGGCAAGGCCTGGGGCCAGTCACTACCTCTCTCTGAGTCTTAGTCTTCATCTCTGAAGTGGAGATATTAATACCTGCCTCATAGGTTTGTTAAGAGGATGGAATGAAAAAATATAGAATGCTTGGTTCATAGAGAATAAAATTAATTTTTACTATTGTGTGTTGGGCACCATTCTTGGTGCTTGGCTTACAATGATGAGTAAAACTTGTTAACTGTCTACAGAGAACCAAGTTTAGCTAGAATATAGATATACATGTACAAAAAAAGTCATTACAATTATGTGTGGCAATTAAAATGTCAGGTACATATAGGTAGTACAGGGCTGTACAGAGGCAGTTGCCTAGTCCAGCATGTGTGTGTGTCTGGGGTGGGAATGAGGAGCTGATTTCATTTTTCTTTCTTTTTATTTTTTAAGTTAAATATGTTTTCTTTTCCTTTTCTTTTTTAAATATATTTTATTGATTTTTTTACAGAGAGTCAGGGAGAGAAATAGAGTTAGAAACATTGATGAGAGAGAAACATCAATCAGCTGCCTCCTGCATACCCCCTACTGGGAATATGACCATAACCAAGGTACATGCTCTTGACCAGAATTGAACCTGGGACTCTTGAGTCTGTAGGCCGATGCTCTATCCACTGAGACACACCTGTCAGAGCAGGAGCGGGTTTCTGAGAGGAGGGTGTGGGTAGGGAGTGGAGGTGAGAAGATGGCAGTGAACTGAAGGGCTTTTGAGCCAGGAAGAGACATGATTGGATTGTGCTTTCCATAGTTGATTTGGTGGAGGACAGTTTGAGGGGATACAGACGAATAGCTCACCACAGAATTTGGGCTAGTCTTCTGGGAATCGAGGCCCAACTCTCAGCCTTTGCTTAGTTACTAGTGACCTGATTTCCAAGGGTAGCTGCCCATCCTTGTCTGCTTGTCTGCCATGGTGGGCTTCCAGTATGGTCTAGTTTACCCTGTTTGTCACCAACTATTGTCTGTCTACCTGTTGTCAATAGCATCACTACAGACAGTGTCCCTTCCTCCTCCTGTCCTCCACCCACCCTATCTACTCAGTGACCAGGGACGCTGACATCATCAGCTGGCTTTGCTGGCCAGGCTGAATTTCCCTGTCTGCACCATAGGCTTCCTTCATGAGTGGTTCTGATGCTGGGTCCCTGCCTCTTCCCACTTCATGCTGTGAGTTACTGGTCAGAGATGCCTGGATTGCTAAGGTATGGTTTATTCATAGTGGAAGCAATGTCACAGATTTGGGGCAGCAGTAACTCAGTAGGGTCACAACTGTCAGGATCCTATTTCTTTGCTTTGCTAATTAGTCTGGATTCTTGCTTTTTGTCAGTGGACTTACATTGGATGGGGTTCATGGGTGGGTGCCAACCAACAGGATGGCATTTTATCCATTCACTGTGACTCCTGATAAGCACCTTGGAAATACTGATGTTGGGTAGTCATTCCACTTATATCCCAGAGAGGAGACTTTCTCTGCTAATTCAGAGTCTAATTAGAAGTAAAGGGAACTAGCCTGTTTGGCTTAGTGGATAGAGCAGGGGCTTGAGGGTTCAATTCCGGTCAAGGGCACATACTTCAGTTACAGGTTTGATTCCCAACCCCAGGTTGGGATGAGTGTGAGAGGTAACCAATTGATGTCTCTCTCACATGGACGTTTTTCTCTCTCTGTTTTTCCTTCTCCCTTCCACTCTCTGAAAATGAATGAGAAATACCCTTGGGTGAGGATAAAAAAAAAAAAAAAGGGAGTCAGCCAGGTGGGCATCATGGTAACGGTGATTGAACCTTGCTGGTCAGAAGGGCCTAGTTGCATCAGATGGCTGTTCCTGGCTCAGCGGGTTATGGCACCTATTCACCATAGGTGTTCACATGGGCTCAACTTTTTTTTCTCTTTATGTTTAAAAGAACCCTGTGGCCCTCCCCTTTCTAAACACATTATCTCTTCCAGGTAGATTATAGTGCCATGGATTAGATTACGGTTTATTTTGGTTACATTCCAGCCTTGAGGACAGGATGACCTGCCAGGTACCTTGAGTGGGAAAGAAACCAAAGGGAGCAGAGGGCAGGGAGCCCTCTTTGTTTAGTGGTCTGCTGGGCTAGCTCTACCCTTTCTCTACTAGGTGGGTGGCTGTCGCTTTTGTTCATACCGTAACTGCAGCACAATGCCTGAACTCAGGCTCCCTGGGAATATTTATGTAATTGAATAAATTTAAGTGACTACCCTTCCTCCACACAGGTGCACAGAATCTTCAAGAGAGAAGAAGTCAGGATGGAGAGCAAAGGCCAGCAGGAGAAAATAGAATAAAGTGGGAGCAAGAAGAAAAAGAGGGTAGGAGAGTAGTGATAATAATAAGGTGAAAGAAAAGAGGGTTAAAAAGGGAGAAGGAGAAGTCACCCAGCAGGCATTGACATGACCCGGGGTGCTGTGCTTCCTTCTCCCTGAGATGATCCTGCCCCTTTTGAGTGGCTCTCACCACTCTTGTCTTGTGGTGGCATTTGGTGGGAATTCACCTCAGCAGTGGGCAGTGTGGCCTCTTTTATGGCCAGAGTCATTCATAAAACATCTCTCCCTATTGCAGCCATCAAGATGGTAAAGGCCCTCAGGACTTTGGCAACTGAGAAGTAGGCAAGATTAAAGCATCTGGTTCCTATTTTTAGCCTGTTGTTTACAACTGCCTAAAACTGATTGGTTCAAGGCAATCATTTGCTACTCTTTTTATTTTAATTATATGTCTCATTAAACTCAGTTTGGGCTAAATCAAACTGGTTTCTGGTCATTTCACTTTCTTTAATTCTTAAAATTTAAGTTCTAATTAAGCCTTTCTATATGACCAAATTGAAAACATTTTTCAGATTTCCCTAAGAGATATCATTTATTAAATGAAAGTTTTCATGAAATTCACTTGTCCATGGATACACGATGTTTTTATATAATAAAAAAAGAACAATAACAAATAATTGGTGTTTCTTAGGTGGTAGAAGAGTGTCACATTTAAGGTCAGAAATTCAAATAATGTCTAGGGCAATTCAAAAGTGAAATTTTATTGTTAGACTTACCAAGTGCAGACAACTCTTTTTTAAAGATTTTTTAAATTGATTTTTAGAGAGACAGCAAGGGAGAGTTAGAGAGAGAGAGAAACATATGTGAGAGCAGAACATTGGTCGGCTGCATCCTGCACACCCTCAATGGGAATCCAGCCTGCATTCTAGGCATGTGCCCTGACGAAGAATCGAACCAGCAACCATTTTGGTGCACAGGACAATGCCTGAACAATTGAGCTACATTGGCCAGGGCCAGACAGCTCTTGAGTTTAGTAAGTGAAAAGTCAGAGCATCTGATTCTGTAGGGTCTGAAAATGGGGAGTAGAGGGGTCAGGACCACTGGTGTTTATTGGAGCAAGAAAGGGATTAATGAGTTGCCCTAAGGCCTGTCTGAAAGTCCACATTGGGGAGGCTTCAGGAGATGGCAGAAGTGAGCAAAGGGTGGAAAATGGTAAAGCCAACAGGGAGAGAGTTGAGCAGGAGAATTGGGGAACTATAAAAATGGCAATTAGTGAGAGCAAGGGCACATACATTTTTGGAACTGGTTGGAAAACAGAATGAGGAGGGATTTAAGCAGGTGGAAGATATCAAGCAATTGCAGAGGTTTGTTGAAAAGAAAGCAAGAATTGTCTGCTTTCTATGCCATGCAGAGCTCAGCTGGTCAAGGTTCCTCTCTGCAAGGAAGATTCAGTCTAGTAATGAAGATGAGCCATTTGCAGACACTTAGGGTATAGGACAGCATGCAGTGGGTGCAGGAGGCTGGCAGAAGCCCATTGCAGGAGTTGCCCAAGGGAGGGAGAGATTGAATGCTTGCTTCTCCCCAGTTCTTTGAGGGAAAGTATTGCTTTGTTTTGTTTTAAATCAACTCTTGGCAAGTCCTTGACACTGACTAGATACGTAATGCATGATTGATGAGCTGAACTTTGATGCAGAGTGGCCAAGTGATGGCATAACTTTGTTCCCCCTGTTATACTGGGGTCAGTAAAATGTATTTACTTCCCATGCTGTCTTGTAGTCATCAGTGACTAATGAAGTGAATCATATAGCTGTCAGGTGGAAATCAACCTGCTCCTCTAAGCTAAGTCACTTTATCCCAGTCAAAGTAGTGAACACATTTAGAGTAATTTTTGAGTTAGGAAGGATTTTTTTTGGTCCATGTGGATCTCCTGATTTCCCTCAGGGGTTAGATGAGTTGTCTGAAGTTTAATTCATAATAGGCATTGACTACAA